>VYXF01001185.1:1049926-1155824 GCA_013397295.1 Polioptila caerulea
TGGATCTCTGCATCCCCTGTGGATCCCCATGGCTGCAGGGATCAGATGCTTCCCCATGGTCTCACCACAGCAGAGGAATCTTGGCTCTGGCTCCTGGAGCACCTCCTGCCCCTCCTTCTCCACTGACCTTGGTGTCTCTGTGTAGTTTCCCTCACATGTTCTCACCTTCTCTTCTCTGGCTTGGAAAACTGTGTTCTACTTTGTTTTCATTTTCTTCTTAAATCTGCTATCACAGAGCTGTTACCATCATCTCTCATTGGCCCAGTTTTGGCCAGTAGCATGTCCATGTTCAGAGCTATCAGGGATTGGCTCTGCTGGACATGGTGGAAGCTTCCAGCAGCTTCTCACAGAAGCCACCTCTGTGGTCCCCCACTACCAAAAACCAGGCCTTGCAAAACCAACACAATCAGCTTCTTAAAACCTTTAAACTATCACTAGAAATTAAAGAGCATTGCAAAAAAAACCTCAGAACAGTCACTAATTCACTGTGATGTAGTGAGAGATCACCCTCTGCTCTTGTGGCAGCAGCAATTTTTAAATAGGGTTCTCATTAAAACACCCAAAGCACCATCATTCCCCAGATCTTAAATGCAGGGGACAGACTTGAGAATGTTCTCTCCCAAAGGATCAAAGTTGTTTTTAGAACTGAAGTTCACCAGTAACACACTGAGAAAAGCAATGCTGCCACACTGCAAGTTTTTCCTCCTCCTGAAAACACTTCACTAATATTAAGCTAGCATCATTATCCCTTTTTTATTGAACAAGGCACAAAAGGATAAGTAACATGGCAAATGTCTTAACAGGGAAAAAGCTGGAGACAGAATTTAGATATGACACCCTGTTCCTTATCCTCCTTGCAAGGCTACAGAGCTTCACATTTATCCTATAATTTACATGAAAATACAAAGCCTACTAGCATTAGAGTATCTTTGTGCCAAAGGAAATTTAAAATATATTAAAAATACCATGACAGCAGCCTGCAAAACCTTCTCTAAACCACCTTCTAGTACACACCAGTAGGAACATCTCAGGCTGACCTGTAAAATTAATTCCTTGTTCTTTTCAGATGAATCTAGCTAGGACCAGAATTAGTGTTAAAACATTTTAAAACAATTGCAATGTCCTATTTTATACTTCATTTGACAGCAAATACGAGCAGGACATAAACCTCAAATATTGACTAGCTCCCAGCGTAAGTGTAACATCCAAAATCTAAGTGTTTCTAAAATATTCTGCAAGGAAAACATGCATCTTCCAAGGAAGTGGAATAGCAGCTCTTTTCCTAGCCCTTTCATTTTGCATCCTCAGATTAATCCCTAGAGTAATTTCACTCATTAGAGTGGGTTTGGCTGATTATGTTTGACCTAAGCTCTACTGCTACCACATTAGTGCTTGTTGATTTGTTAATTAAAAGTGAAAGTCCATCAAGCTAGTCACAAAATGGAAAATCTCTTCAGAAATAGTAGTCTCTATAGCTGCTAATTTTTGCATGCCTAAAGCCAGTTTAGTACACAGGAGAGCAAACTATAAAGGACATTTTTTGTTCTTTATGCAAGAGCAATGAGCAGTGAGTAATAAAAGGTATCAATTATTCACATTGCTTCCCAGCAGTTTAGAATCTCAAGAAGCACAAAAAAAGCTATACTGCTTTTGAGCAAAGAGCAAAAATCATTTGGTGAAATGCAGATATCTCTGTACAGAGAAATTGGCTAAATACATTTGGAACCAAGAAAAACAAACCCATCTCGGTTCCTTTCCCTCCATTTCTTAATAATATGGGTCCTTCGCTGACATCTAAATTCCAGAATTGGAAACTAAGATGAGAGAAGCCACTGAATAGCTCGTACTTAGTGTTACCAAGCCAAAAAAACATTGCCTTGCAAGAGCTTATGCTTCTGGAAATGTTGAGAAATCACATTTTGCTCTTTGCCTCCTTGACTTGAATCAGGCACCAAGAGCTGAACATTTGAAGGAGAATTGTTTCCACAGATGCAGGGCTTGTTGATGTTGAAAACAGGTGTATAAATATTGTATATATTGGACAAAGTCAGCTCCCTGTGGGTCTTGGGTTTTTTATTGGTTTGGGGGTTTTGGGGAATGCGCTTTTCTGCAGGAAGAGATTGTTGGGGTTTTTTTGGTTGTGGCTTGGTTTTACTTTTTTTCCTTTAAGGAAAGTGGTTAGAGACAGTAATGAAAAGAACATGAAAATATGAAGTATCAAAAATGCTTCAAAATGTTTCTTTATACTCAATGATTAAACTTTTGCACGGAAATGCAGATGACACCTGTTAGAATTAGGGTTTGTGTTAAAAGAGTTGATGAAATAAGCAGAGAATAAAACCAGTGGTTTGTATTCAAGCAGCTACCTTGGTCACTGCATCACAGTTTGCAAAAGCTGAGCAGAAAAAGCATATTTGGCTTTCTAAGCTTTGTAAAAGTAACCAATCTACCCATCAGGCATTTGATGAATTTGCTCATTATAGCTCTTCTTAACAGAAGAGACTCAACAAAAAACTGAGTTTTGTTTTTTTCTTTCCCCAAAGTCCTTAAATTATTACATTACAGTGGTTTGGAATATTGATATAACCATGCATTTTCTAAATAATGAAATACAAAGAATAGAAAAGGCTAGCTTTCCTTTATGGTATTTTCTTAATGAATTCAAGAGGGAAAGAGGATATCAAAAGTTTATGAAGTGTTTAAACATAAAACCAAGGAATTATAGATAAAGTTCCAAATCATTAATCCATTATATACTATGAATTGGACAAGCCCAGTGAGATATCCTTTCCAGAAATGAATTGAGCAAAGCCATCAGCAAATAGTTAACACTCAGCCTCTGAAACACTCCTTGATTCAATCCAAGCTGCAAACCTCTATGTTTAGAAGATAATTTACACTGGAATCTGGAATTTAATCATCTCTTCTCATGCATTTGAAAAAGGATGACTTTACTTCACATAGTCCAAATTAACTTTGAAATTTCACTACACATCATAATATAATATCTAGTCAGATATGCTGATACCTTGAAATAAATTAATTGCTTGATTTGTCCTCTTAATATTGTCCTGGTGTTGATAAAATTTCCCTAGGCAGCATTACGAGCAGCTCTGGTCTTTGCTTAAATTAGGTAGAATATATATATATAGATATACATATACATATAAAATCACATAAAAATCATCAGGAGTGAGGAAAGAAACAGGTTTTTGGACAGAAGAAAAGAAGAGATGGGGGGGAAATTATTTTCTGTTTGATCCAAAGTTCACTGATTTTCAAATAAATAAAAAAAAGGCCTTTCAAATAATTTTGTTTAAAATTTGTATTTGCAAAGTGAGGGCACTGTTGAATTTTCCTTTTGCTGTTGTTGTTACTTTGAAGTCAATAAAACTTCTACCTGGGCCATTATTTACATCACACTTACTGCAAGAAGACTACCAAAGTGATTAGCTATTTATTTCCAAAGTGCTCTGAAGAATTCTCTGGAAGGGAAAATTCTGAGAAGTCTAGATGTTCAGGCAGTAAATAACATGGGAAGTTTATGATTTTCTTTTCCTCGAGAAATAAATTCTGCAATCAGTAACAAGAGAGAAAAAACCCATAATCAATATGAAGAGAGCCTTCCATATGCTTCAGACTGTATGAAGGCAGATGTGTTTTTGATAAGAGTCCTCTAACTCAGGAAGAAAAATGTCAAGTATTTGCATGATCTAGTGGGTTTATTCTTGTTCACCATTTGAAGAGAACAGCAAGTTCTCTCATCCTTCTGAACCAAGGTCTCGACCTTCACAGAATCCCAATGCAGCCAGGCTGGCTCTTTAGGAAGTCAATCAGTGTGATGTTAGAATAGGTGATTATTAGTTAACACACTAAAGACTTAAACTGGTTTATTATCACCATGCTGGGCTCTACCAGTTCACAGGAGTTCATACCAACAGATTTTCCACAGAACAGGATCTGAGAACAGCCATTTTTATGGAGACTAAGAAATTTTCCAAAGGAAAACTCCATAAAAGGATATTTCACAAAAAGTACCTTTTAAAAAAAAATTTACAACCTATACTATTGCTTATTCTTCATAATCCATTATTTACAACAGAATACAAAATGTTATCTGTATCAAGTCCTCTGTGATATACAATAACACACCCAATAAGTAAAACAGTACTGTAGATAGACAAAAATACCCAGTGTTGTAATCTTCCCTTATTTTTGGCCCTGAACACAGGCAAAGGCATGTCCTCCTCTGCCCCATGGCTCTGCAGCCAGTCCCAGCACACACCCAACACAGACCCCACTAACCAGGGACAATCCGTGACAGGAGCAACACTCCGAGGTGATGACCAGACCTGCTGAGACTTCCTGCCTCGCTCTAAACACCCAGTTTGGACATTGCAGCACCTTCTCCTGAGCCCCCAGGCACTCAGCCAGGCAGAGCAAAGCACTGAGCAGTCCCTGGGGTGAGGCTGGAGCAGCAGCAGGCAGGAGGAACGTGCAGCACTTGGGGCCAGCCAAGCAGGAAGGCAAGTGAGATCAACTGCACCTTTCATTAGAACAGTAAAGCTGGGTTTAATTACCTTCAACATTACTGAAAAAACATCAGAATCTCTAACTTTCATGCCACTGGCAAATTGACCTCTGTGGCTTTGTTGTAACTATTAATAACGAAGCTATGATAGTAAATTATAGGTGTTCATGCATAAAAGTAATTTTTCTGATTAAGTAATTCTAACTTAATTTGGAAACAAATATATTTCTGTCTTCAGGAAAAGAATACTGAGAATTAATTCAAATAAGCAGATATCTTTAAGGTTGGGGAAAAAGGGTTTAGGTTAATTTTTCAGGAATGATGTGTAACTAGAAAATAAGGGGTTGGTTTTTTTCATCATATCAAAAGGGAACAAGAGGGAGGAGAAAATATTTAAGTAGTGAAGAAATTAGACATTTATTATTAAAAAAACTGATACTGAAGATATGAACAACATCCCCCCCGCCAAGGAAAAATTAACAGGATAACACAAAAATCAGAATAGAAATCCACTCCCAAACCTTGAGAACCAGACTTCTGTTCACCCTAAAAGAAAATGGGGCTGGAACACTGGTGTTTTTCTCAATCCCAAACAGCTTTTGTCACTTTGTGATAGCAACAGTTACATTGCCTTTGATCCAAATTCAACACTAAATCATTCCTCAGCCAGAGTACCTCTTTCAAACTTGTACCATACTCCAGATCTCCTAACAAGAACTAATGCCAAAAGTACAGCCTGGCAACATTAAACACCTTCAGGCTGCGATGGAAATACGATCCAGTTGTTTGTATTAGAGGAGGTTTTCTTCTCCAGCAAAACCAGCACACCACATACAAGTATGACAAAGAGATGCTGCAGCACAAAGTAAAGACATTGAAATAATCAGCTGGAGATATAAACAAGAAAATATTCCATTTTGTTTCATTTCCAGAAGAAAAAATAAATTTAACAATCAGAAAAAAATATGCCTTGTGGATAAGGCTCTAGACACACGGAGAATTAGCCCAAAACTAGCTACTATATCAAAACTATAAAATAGTCTGCAGATAGGAAGAACAAGTGACCCTTCACCTTTGGTTTAACTGCATATTACACAAGAAAAATTGGACAAGCAAAACAATTTGCTTTTCAGAATTCGCACAAGCAAATGCTATTTGCAGAAGACTGAAAATGTTCTCCCAATATTGCATGGTATTTGGATTAGCTATTATATCAAGAGGCAAAAAAATTAAACATCTTGAAAATCAGATCCACTTGTCATGGAAAAAAAGTTTGTGAGGAATGATAAAAGAGGGTCCAAATTGAACTTCATAAAAAAAAAAAAAGGCAATGCAATTTGTCTAGTATCAAAATTTAAATGGAAAAAGAAATGCAAGATATAAAGGTTCTCAGACTATTTCTTTTAAATTAGAAATATAACCTTTCATGGGTTCTTCATTGAATATTTGTGTGCAGCGAGGACCAGAAATATCAGAACATCAATCAGCATCTAACAAAGAATCTGTAAAGGATTGCTAGAAATCCTACCTCTGAACTGTGGTTCCTTTTGAGCAGAAAGATAAACGTGTTAAAGAAATTAAGAATAGGATTAAGCAAAGTCAGCATTGAAGACTCTGGAAACTCTTAAGCTGCTAGAAGAAAAAAAATCCTAGTAGGAATATTTTCAACTTAAATACTCTAAAAGCAAACCAAAGTGGGACAGGTACAGTCAAAGCATGAAACAGTTCCCTTGACAAAATTTTGTAGTCAAAGCTTGTTTTCATGTTTTTTCATTATCTCACCTCAGAAATATAATTTTTTTGCATAGGACTCAAGAAGCTGTGGGTCAGCTCCATTCCACATTTCCATCTGTCTGATGTGCAAACAAAACTGATTCTGAAGATGTAAATGTCACAGAATCACAGAATGGTTTGGGTTAGAAAGGATTTGGAAGAGCATCACTGTCTCAGGAGACTTCTCCTCTGCAAGAGGAGATCTCTTCAGGCAATACTGACAGGGTTTCATTCATTTACTCCTACTGAATCTGGTTTAGAAAAAAGTGGAGTTCAGTCCTTAGAAGGCATAGCAGCCATTCTTGTAGACATAGTTTCTTTCCTTCTTTGAAAATTCCATGGAAAAATCTAAGCTGCTCTCCATATCAGAGTATCCTAAAAATATTATTAAAAAGGACAGAAATTCCAGTGCAATAGAAGCTTAGAGGCAAATTTCACTTTGTATGGATTTTCTGATTTATACATCCCAAGCACCACTTCAGAGTATCCTTTGAACAAGGCAAGACAACCTCAAACACAATTGTCCTTCTACTCCTCACCTACATATTGATGTGCTCCTCCTCCCTGTCCCAGTTCAGGCTCAGTTATCCCATGGCACTGACAGGGCTGTTGAGCTCCCCTCCCTGGATTCAGCTAAACCTTATCTTTGATACACTTATTTACTGCAGTGCTGCTGCTCCTCTGAGGCAGAGCAGAAGTCAGGCAGAACGTTTCACAGAGGCCTGAGCCTGTATTGCAGAAGTTCACAGGGAGCACAGAGCACTACTGCAGTTACCAGAGGACCAAAGAGAGCAGTGAACCCATCTCAGAGCAGCTGACATTCGTGCCAAGACACCAGGCTGCTGAACACCAGGGGATGTGACAGGATGGGATTGCCCCTTTCCTCCAACAGGAAAATAAATTTCCTGTTTTATCAGTGTCTCACCACTGCAACATAGTGCAACTCCAGGCATGGAAATCACAGTAGGGAATAATGGCCATCTTCTGTCTTTGCAGAAAGGGCCCCAATTCTCCTTGTAACATGTGTATCTCTCATAAAACACCAGCACACTAACACAGCACATTAAACCCAGTGAACTGGAACATCCCTTATGAAGGCCAGTGCTGTTATCCCTTTGTCGGGCAGTAAATCAGCCCCTCCTGCATGCACCCACTCACTCACAGACAGGGCTGTCTCTGTGGCACTCAGAGGTTAATGCAGCCCTTCCTCAACTCCTGACATTGGGGCTACCATTGCACATGCCCCCTTATCCTTTTTTATGTTTGCATCCAGTTGAACAATAATTCAGAACTAAGAGAGCCATCAAAGCCTCTGCTCATATGTGAATTCACAGGCTTTCCAAGGTGTGATCACTGAATTCTGTCAAAATTCACACATGGATTGTCCGTTGCATCACCTTTTGTTAATCACTTTGTTTCTTCAGCCCTAGGCCAGTATTTCTTTTGATCAATATAAATCTTTTCTGTCATCTTATTTTCACTGTCACTCTGTGAAGTATTACATTGCTGAGTCAAGATCTTCATTTATCCCTGGTACTGCAGTCCTGTTCTTCCTGACAGGTAGCCTGTGAATATATCATTATCAATCTCCCTGATCCTCCCAGGTTTGTACATAAATTCACCTCTCAGGAACTGACTTCCATAAAGTCATAAGTCCCACCCCATTAAATGCTACTTGCTGCAATAGAGGCTTTACTTGAAAGCAGCACTACTGAGAGATATGTTTGTTGTATTCTGTGGTGAAGAGAAACATTGAGCAACAGCAGAAGTAAAAACATGGACCCTGGAAGCTCCATCCAATTTTTCACACCCACACAATGTGCTACTTAACATCACACTTTGTGCAGCATCACCTCCCCCGTCACACTGGGACACCCCTTCATACTTTCATAGAAATACTGATTAAACAGCTATAGGAAAAAATAGTTCTTAATTTTATACCCTTAGCACACAGTTATGATAAGACAAGTATTTGTATGCACAACAGTGAGACCATACAAACCTTTGCATGCATACATCATGAAGCTGAATCCTTGCCATTTTAAACAGCTGAAAATGGAAGCATTTTTCCTCTGCACTGCTACCCAGTATCAAAATCCAGCATTTTTCATATCAGTTAACCAGAACCCCAGTCCTGAGCGAGGAGGAGGATAATGCACAACTTTTAGAAACACTGTTGTTACTGGCAAAGCTTCATTGCTGTAATAAACTGAATATGATCACTCTTCACAGTGCAACACAATTTTGACCAATTCAGGAAACACCTGAAAATTGGGGTCTTTCTGTACTTTTTTTCCTCCATCCTGCTTGTGCACTCTCCAGAACATAACACATCAGCTATGGTTATCAGCCAGGGAAAACAGATAATGAGAATATTTAAATACTAGTACTAATTAAAACTTCTTTCCCTCTCATTCCTATTCACTTCTTAACACTACTCCCTTTGCATTTTGTTCTCTGGATAATAAGCCCATGTCCACAAACAAATAGGCACAGTTTTTTCTGTCTGCATTTACACCAGTGTAAGACAAACTGAAATATTTTTTTCCTCTCAACCATCCAGAAGCTGACAAAGTCTGTAGCAGGAACAAAGTCCTACTCTTTATCATATCACCCCATGATAACAGCAAAACCAATTAGCCCTTACATGGAAACTGCCTGTCAGGTTTAGTAATTAAATCCAATATTACCATTTCAAGCTATTCACGTGCATCTTCAAACTCAGAAAAACTTTTAGAATTACCAATCTGACATAAGACATCTTAGTTCTTGGTCTTAGCCAGAAACACCATCACATTTGTTGGCATAAGCAGCTAATTTTCAGTAGCCTTTCCTACATCTATTTCTTTAATTTCTTAATTATATCTAATTTTTGAGCAGACAACAGTGTTACCATAGCAAATAACAAGGAGAATGAATCACATGCCTAAGCAGACCAGAGAAGGATACTGAGGCCCATCCCTGTCCCTTGTGTGTGATTTTGACAGTCGCAATCATTCAGGCCATCAGTAAAAAGGGAGATTATGAGGATGCCCTCTCACAATCAACAGGGGTTTGGGGGGGGCTCTTCTAGAGGGTTTTTTTAAGAAAGAAACATTTTCAACATGTATCTGTTCAATTCACCAAACTTTCCAAGTCCCATCAAAATGCCAATTTCTTCTGTCACCAAATGTGTTCTGCCAGTGTTCCTGCATAAAATCCCTTTTGATCCTTTTGTGCCAAGACAGCACTATTTACCATCATAGCTACACTTGATCAGTATTTCAGAAGGGAAAAGAAATACTATAATCAATATCTATGGACATCTTTTTAATGGTAGGAAATCTCAACAAGCCACATTAGGATATAATTAACAACTTACAGCTAAAACAACAGGTAAGCAAATCCTTCATGACTAAAAATGTCTGTCAGGAAATGTTCCTGTTTACAGCAGCTACTTCTTCTTTAGGAGTTTATCATTATTATTATTCTTAAACCAGTTTCTTACTCTGCAAGCAATGCTGTATGAGTTTGGGGATTTTTTGTGTGTATGTTAACAGAAAATGAAGAAACACTGCTTCTGTCACCTTATTCTTATCAAAAAGTCTCCTTAGAGAGCAGCAGGCCTGTCCCCCCACAAAGACCATTTGTATTTATTTGTTTATCCTGATAAAACAGAGAAGTGTGTGCTAATTCTAGACAGAGACCAATTTGGATCTCATTATCTCCACACTTTTTCCAGTTACTGAATATTTCCAGGACTGTATGTACCTTGGCAAGGGATTATTCCTTTATTTAACAGATAAAATATTTTATGTCTTCTCATACGAAGCATGCAACACAAATAATCTTCACTTATTGTATAATAATAATATAGGCATGCACTGCCTGGTATACTTCATTGCCTAAATGGATTTTAAAAGGTAGATTTTGGGTTTCCTTAGTCCAAAAAAATTTTTCATTTCTGAACTAAAATGCATTTTCAGAACATCAGATCATTTCTTGTTTTATTGATGACTATGGAAGTAGGCAATGATCTTTAATGTTAGCTCTTTGTACCATTTATCTTCTGAAGCATTACCTGATTGAAAAAACTAATTTTATTTTCAAAAAGAAATCAGAAGCAAATACAGCATTTATTTTCTTCAACATTATGTATTATTAATAAAAATCTGCAGTAATTCAGCAGAATTATTGTGGAGCGTCCCAGTAAAAACCTGTCAGAGGGAGAAAACAGTAAATAATAGACTGTCCATCAAGGCAGGTGAGCCTTCACTGTGCACTGAAATGCACTCTGCAGCAGGTGTGGATCAAGAGACACTTTCTGGAGCACAAATGGAAAACACATTTATAAATCCTAATACTTAATCATTCCAATTTTGTGTAGTCTCCTCTGCAAAGGGAAGTGCTTTAGCATATTTCTTCTAGCAGCTCTTGGTGAATGAAATTTTGAAAAATAATGAATATTTGCTGAAATTTACAATCTTTGGAGATAACCATTAAAAGCTAGATTATACTTCGAATTATTACTTAAGGGGCATCATCAGTGCATACCTTAACTGTGTTTAAAAACATCTAAAAGATGCAAGAATGCCAACAGAAAAGAATCACTGGTTTAAACAGGATCTATTTTAACTATGACTAACCAAGACAGTTGCAGTGTTAATAATTCAATGCTGCTTGAAAACCACTCTCTTATGATTGATTTATACAGACTGAAGTAGGCACATGTTTTATGCTACAGGTGGATGTGAGGTCATAAGAAACCACTTTACAGTCTTCCCAGAAGTACAGTGTCAAAAAGGTCACCTGTGGTAAAGGATCTTTTGGATTAGTCTTTCAAATCAATGCATGAATTAAAGGCAATTTACATATAAATGGGCTAATACTCTGGCTTTGAAATTAGATGAATTTTTAAGAGATTTAAGAAACAGCAGAAAAGGTCAGTTAGGCATTAAGTATACATAATGCAATTTTTAAAAACTCTTTGTCTTGGAACTAGATGTTTCTGGTTTATTAATATTTTGTATTCATAGCCTGTTTTTCTCAGAAAGGTGCTGCCAGCTATTTGTGAGCAACTGCAAAAACATCCCTGCTAGAGGGAGCAGATTTCAGGTAAGTATGGTCTCAGACTTAGAGGGTACAATTTTGTTAATATTAAAATATTCTGAAAGAATTTTTCATAAGGAAAAACTAAGAAGCTGTAATCAAAATGAGTTAAGTTTCTGATACATTGGAAAATAAACAACATTTTAGGGATACCTCCCATATGAAAGGCAGGAGTGAGGTTGAGCTCTGGAAGGGGGCAAGGGGTGGGAGAAGGAGGAAGGTGAGTTTAACATTTGGGTTTATTTCTCATTACCTTCTACTGACTTGACTGGTAATAAATTAAACTAATTTTCCCAAGTCAGGTCTCTTCTGCTGGGGATGGTAATTTGTGAGTGATCTCTTGACACACGAGCCTTTCATTCTATTTCCTCTCCCCTGTCCAGCTGAGCAGGGGGGATGATGGAGAGGCTTGGGTGTGCACCTGACATCCAGCCAGGGTCAACCTGCCACAATCCTACAGCATTTAATAATCCTGGGTCATTAATAATAATACTGACAAACCAGCCTGTGTTACAGACATCAACAGTGCTGTTCTATGAAAAGATACAAAATCATTCATAATAAAGTTCATAATCCTTCCATGTAGCTAATTTTAAATATTACAGGATTCTAAAGAAAGTATTATTATCTCATCAACCTTGATGAGAGTTTCCTTAGAAGGCCTGTTTTCTATCATACTGCACAGTGCAAAACTGAATTTTATGTGATAATTACTAAATTGGTCCCTTCCCTTATAGGAAAGCAAAAGAAATCAACAGATGCTTGCAATGAGCCATGCAGCAAAACAGAACCAAAACCGAGACAATTTTAAATTTTGAGTCAATTTCAGAAGATAAACAGTGAAGTTGTATAGCTATGAATAGCATTCTGAGACACATAAAAGCAGAGGAGAGTCACAATAACTAACAAACTGCGGGTAGGTGGTACCAGGATTATTCAAACAATGAGTGAAGTGTTCAAGTAACCAGGGAGTGTCAAACGACTTCCATCCTACATAAAATATAGACTTTGCCATAGGCTAAACCTGGTCTGATACTGGTCAGGAACACAGCCTTCTTAAGACTCAAGGCAGCTTAGCTTAGGAAAAAAGTAAAAATATCTTGCCCAAACAATATCCAAGAGAGTCAAAAAAGAGAAGTGATTTCCAGGAATTTGATAAAACAATTCAGATATTACAAGTACTGACCATAAAAGAACAAAGGATACCATAATCTAGTTCCAATGAATGAATAGGAGAGACTCCTCATCAAAAGAGCTAACTGGCCCCTCAAATATAAAGAATTTAAGAATGCTAAAAAGATTTGTAACAGTTTTAACAAAGTATTTGAAGACACTTTTTAGCCTTTTTTTATTCTCTCTTCAATGGTGAATTTATTCCTACAGAACGCAAAATAGCTCAAACCAATTACAGATTTACCTTGATGAACTGTCATTCTGTGCAGATACCTTTAAAGCAGATGTATGATCTTGTACAGCAATTCAGTTGACAAAAAAGCCAGATTGCTCTTGGTCTGTAACTGACTTTTGCTAGTGCAGATGATGCCTATAAATGGGGTTACTTCTTTAGTTGTCTATTACACAGAACCATTTTTTGAGTAAAAGCTATCCTGAAAAAAATCAAAAGAAGATTTAATCCTATACTACTCAGGGTTAAAATGCAACAATTACAATTACTTATTTATACAATTTTGAATAGTTTCACGTATGAAGATGCTGTTAGGCAGAGGAACGTTATCTTTTGCACAGATACAAGAGTGAAAGTACATGTGGAACAGCACCAACATTTTCAATCACTGTTTTAGAAAAACACAAAAAATGAAGACATCACTGAATCATTAAGATGCTGGAAGATCTGTGATAATAAAAGAACTACTCGGAGGAATGAGATCTAACCCTTAGAAAAATAACAACAAATTTTGCCAAGTTACACAAGAATTTGTTAAAAGAACAAAAGCTATAGTTTATAAGGCTACAGAAAATAGTGTCAAATATAACAACAAAGGGCATGAACTCAAGCTAAGGAAGGGTCATCTTCAAAGGGAATGTTCGAAGAAATGTTTTACACAGCGAGTGGTTACGATGGAAAATAAACCACCACGACAACCTCTGCAACAAGTGATATAAACTTTAAAGGGTGACAAGCCTGGGAGAGACAGTTATTGTGCAAATATAGAAAGAGGGAGAGAGAGCTGTGTGGCCTTTTCAAAAATAGACTTTGCATCCATCCGTCTTTAAATCGCCAGCATTTCAGCCCTATCTGCTGCCTCAGAAGTTCACTAAAAGAGAAAATTGACACCAAACTGAGCTGAAGGGTCTAACAAGAAGATCCTGACAGTTGAAATGGGTCTTAGAGATTCCATCTACAAATGTTATTGCCTGAGCTTACTCATTTCAGTGAAGGAATAAATCTTGCCCCATCTATTTCAGAGCCTTCATTTCTCTTGTAATGAGTCTTCCACTTTAACAAGTTTTGATTCAATCATTTGCCTTTTATAAACCAAACGCATAATCTTAAGTGACTACCCATTAAAAACTACACTAAAGTTACAGATTAAAAAAACCTTGAAAATGTATCTTCTGTCATCTAGATATCACTCTGAATACCACATCTTTAAATGTCAGAAAAACCCTTTTTTAAAACCATGTTATGAAATATCAAAGTTGAATATTACTTTCAAATACTACAGTTGATTATTACTTTTTAAGTTCAGCTGCAGAATAGACAAGGGGAACTTTCATAATGCAGACAAGCCTGTAGGGAAAGCCAATCTGCATTTGGAACTGTATTCTCAGGAAGGTTCAAAAAGGAAGTTGTCATCATCTTCATTACACATTCAAGGGCACATACAGTTTCAAAAGTAAAAAAACTCATCATAAAAAAACCTCACCGAAACAAATATAATCAAGTCAAGATGGCTCCAGATGCTCAGTTCTTCAGTGACGAGATCAATAAAACAGCTAAAATGACAAGATTCCTTTAAAAATTAACTCCACTGTATTCTACCATGTGCAAAACAGAAAAGAGGCTCCACTAACCACAGCCACCTGCTTGCTGAAGAGGGAAACTACCTCTGGAATTACCATTTTCTATTATCTGTGCTAACAGATTCTACTATGGGATTGATCTTGGCTTACCATCATTCAGTAATGTTGCTAATAAAAATATTTACCATAATTACTGTATTTTAGAAAGTATAAAGAAGTTCTTTAATGATTTTAGGTGACTTTCACCATAAAGAAAATATATTAGTTTACCAGACACCAGCTCATGCAATGAATCATTAACAAGAAGTTGTTTTCTGAATACTTCCCAAATAAATAGCAGCTGGTTTGTTCTCAGGAAGCAGTCACAAGCATCTCTTATCTAAATCAAACACATCATGTACTAAAATCGCTAATGTTCATTCGTAACTTCTTTGCCTCAAAAACAGTACACGTGATCCTGCAACAATCCAAAATAATACAAATATTATTTTCAGATTTTAAAAAATATTAGTAGTAACAATTTTTAAATTTATCTATATAGAAGAAAAATAAATACTACTCCAAGTGTACCCTGGTGATCTGGTTTGAGGAACAGCACATTTCTTATCTGTCAAGAGAACTTTGAAGATCAAGATGGTTGAAGAGAATCATTTCAATGGACTACAAGCTTCAGGCCACTGCATTTGAACAATCATATCCACATACCCAAAACCAACATACTTGGCTATCTGAAATGTTCTCTATATTTTAGGCAATCCTGATGCTCCCTGACTCCCTGCTGCTGCTCATCTCACAGAGAAGCCCTGACCTTGCTCACCTGCAGTGCAAGCACAGTGCTCACAGTCATCAGAGCTGCCTTGCTGCACCCCAGGAAAACATGCACAGCTTGTGCTTGCATCACCTTCCAGCCCCTTTCCACGAGAGATGTGAAGTGGGGGCAAAAGAAACAGCAAAACACAACAAAAACTGGAGGGGAGAAACCCACCCCTCTCCTCAGCACTCCACTGTCTCCTTTATCTCCTTTGAGGAACAAGCTGTCTGTAATGGGTGCGCTTTCTTTTTTTCTGCCTCCTTCTGACTCTAATTCTAAAGCTGGGATAGGGGAAGACACTTCTATTTGTTCCTCTCTGTCACTAGAATGAAAATGTCTCCTGTTATTTGGTCAGTTTTGAGTAGCCCTCTGCTGGACAAGACATCATGTCGCTGGAGAAAAGCAGAGGTCTTGGCAGGAAAGCACAAAAAAGATTCATGTTAAAAGTGTAAAACTTTAAATTTTATTTCCCTGTTGCAAGTGACATGTTTGCAAAAGAAAAAAATTCTCTGACACAGATAAGGAAGTATAAATTCCTCAAATAAAGCACAAAGTTAAAGAGCAAATTCTTTTCCCTGTCATCAAAAAGCAATAATTACTTCCACAAAGAGTTAATAATGACATCCACAAGAGAAGAGGGATGAATATCACACATGTGATAGCCGCTGGTTAACAGTAAAGAGTTTATAACTAATTTACCAGGTATGTGTCTGCCTGTTGCGGTGCATATTTTGGTNATACACCAACTGCTTGAGTTCTTCCTTCCAGAGCTAAACTATTGCATAAGTAGCAATTTCAAAACATTTTTTTACAGAATGCAAATTAACAATTAATCACAATGTAGGCAGTGCTTTTCAAGTAACAGTTTTTTGCTTTCACGTTACATATTTAATAATGTTTTTTTTTCTTAAATTGATGATAATTCTTTGTCTTCATAAAAATACAAATGCACTTTTCTGCAGCATGTACATTTTCTGCCACTCAGTGAGTCAAAGTACAAGCAAACATCCCTGCATGTGATCTAATTCATATTTTCACTTCTGGCAGGATAAACTCAGGACAGGTCTATAATGGCCATTTTACTCTGCAGAGGTCATCAAAGAGCCTAGGAGCTGCAAGGTAGCCTACCACAAGGTTTGTCCTTCCCTATTCATATTGAGAAGATTATTGAGTTTCTGATTCATTTGCATGCTCATCTAGCCTTGTATTTCTTATCTAACCTCAAAACTGGTTCAAATTTCAGTTCTGTTTCAGCTGTTCTGTTTATGCTTAAGGGAAAAAAAAAATATTTTAGTATTTCCCCTCTTTGCAATGATCATTTGTGCACTAAACAACCTCAGTTCTTGGGAACTTGGAGGCTGAGAAGTATTCAAATAACAAACCAAGTGAGACTCCTTCAACCAGATCATGCCTATGTTAGCCAAGAGGTTTATTAATGGAGTGGGAACAGATCACACTTCTCCCCCCCTCCAGGAGCTGAGACCACAGGTGATTAATTTAGGGTAAAGCCAAGGCTTTGATACTTTGATATATTGTATGCCACCCACACACTCTGTCTCATGCTTTCTTGGATCATTTCCATGGCACTCCACTGCAATTTACCAAAACAAACCCACAACCCTGTCAAAGAGGGGCACCACAACAAGACAATGAAGCCTAAATGTACAAACCTTCAGCGTACAAATGTATGAACCTCCACTTCCCAAATCAGAACTATCATGGTAGTTCCTTATAAGAAGTGGAGATTTATAGTAAGATTTTTCTTTTAGCTTTACAACCACTGAGGTTTCCTCCCTGAAAAACCAACAGTTCAGTATTGAAAGATTTTGATTTCATTACATAATTTCTTTGGGGATTTACTATTAGAGTTACCAGCTCACTTGGGGTTCCATTATTGCCACATGCATTTCAATGGAAAAGACCGAAGGCTTCAGTGTCTGGAGATATCCTGGCTTGATGAAACTTTCATTTCAGAATTCTCATAGGCCCACCAGCTGCACAATTCAGCTCCCCATTAAATAACATTAGCTTAGTGCAGAATTGGAAGATGCAGAAGGCTACAAGTAGGAAAGCAGAAGAGAGCAGAACATATTTCAGCAGAAAGTCAATCCCTCTCCAAGGGTTAGGGTGCACAGCTGGGCACTCTGTTTACCAATGCCAAACCTCCTGGCTTTATAAAATTGGCTCTTGTGATCAGATCAAAACATTTTTGCAGGAGCTATAGAGGAATAAGCTCAGAGATCATGAAATAACCATCACCCCAGCTCTGCCTGCTGGGGGTTGGACTGTCCAGCCTCATTTCACTTTCAAACAAAGAGCCTTATATGCAGTCTGTGTCCTGAGTATCTAAAGCTGTTCTGCATTACTGGACCTATACCAATCCTTATTTTCCTTCCAAAACCTTCTAAGAATAACATTGTGCTCCCAGTTCAAAGACAAGGCAAGTGGATGAGGAGACTCACAGAGGTCACTGTTACATGATTTACCCGATTTGAGGTGGAGTTTTTTTTTCCCCAAAGGTGTTTGCAATCACTGTTTAAAAAAGGACTCAATGAATATGTGTCACATGGATTTTGGTATTCATTTCTTTGTTCATTGCTGCACAATCTTGTAAACAAATCACTGATGGATCTTATTTGTGTTTCAGCAAGCAGAGCAGAGTGTTCATATGAGAAATACACATATTAGGAAGTTGCAGGAGGCCTCTTCTATGTATTACTCAATCACCTGAAAGAAAAGAGAGCTTGGAGGACTTTAATAGAGAGGATCACAATTATTCAGTGGAGAAATTCAAGCATAAGTGGTAGTTGTGTGGGAAGAGATGTACTCTCCATGGGAGCCTTACTGAACCCTTCAAAACAGAACAGTTCCACTTGGGAGAACTCCATTGGTATTTGACTTTTTTGCCACAAAGCCATCAAACCAAAATTATTTCAACAATCACTAATATTTAGAGCATCAATCATCTGCTATCTGTTGAAGAATCAGAGAAAAAATTGACAGTTTAGTAAAAAGTGTCATGATTGGAAATCATTACCACCAATACAATGTATTTTATGATATGCACCAAACAAAAATTCTGTCATAAAGCAAAACCTTTGAAAACCTAACGTTTCTTTGGTGAGAAGCTTCAACTTTACCTCCTTTCATTCAGGTTTTCATTTGATCTGCTTTAGAACAAGTCCCAGCTCTATCCTTATAGATCACACAGCTAGAGCTAATCAGAATTCTGACAGGGTTACACTAATTGACACCAACTTCCCACACCTATACAGTAAAGCAAAGCAGGGTCTGAAGAGAAGGAAAAGCAAAGATATTTCTCATTCTTGCATACTGTTAGAAGCTCCTTGTTAGGACCTATTTTTGCCACCCAAGTATTTTAGCTCCAAGCCTGAGAAAAAAATCCATACCCTATAGCTCAGCACAGAGCATGATTAGAGTGATTTTGCAGTGTGTAAGGAAGGGACAAAATGCCCCCATGCATTTCACCATCAATTACACTGGTGTGTCATAGGAGAATGGAGATTAACATTCCTGTCATGCACAAGATCTATGCAGCTGCCTCTTATTATTTGGTGAAGGTCATGAGTAAGGCCAAACCTATGACTGCATTCTAGCTAAGTAATTCAGCAGTCCCTTCTCCAAATGTGATTTGATAATGAGTTATTAGGAAAAATGAGCCTGGGCTAAGAAATATGCCAGTGTTTAGGAGACAAGATTCTGCAACAATCCACAGTTATTGCAAATTAGTGACGTGAAGATTTCTCTCAGTAAAAGGAAAAAGCCACCATGAACAGAACTAACCTAATGTGGCATTTCGTCAATCTACGGAGAGTTTAAAAACACTAGGAAGTGCTATAAGTAGGAGTTCTATTAAATAACACTACTTAATGGTTCTATTAAACCACTCTATCCAGGTGCTTGACTCTATCACTCTGTGCTTGCCAGTAATTTATCTATTGTTTAGTTGCCAGCCATACAATTATTGCCATCCAATAAAACCTTTTTGGTCTCATAGAAGTAGCATAAGCCTTTATAAAGAGGAAATATTTTGTTCCAGTAAAGTAATTCTGTAAATTGGGATTCATTATTGAATCAGAAGAATGGAGAAATTCATACTTGGTCTTCTATTCTTCCAAAGCATCATTCTCAATGGTAAACAAAAAGTTAGCAACAAAGCACAAACAAAAACAAAGCACAACAAAAGGACAGCATTAGATATTACAAGAAGTTAACATGGGAAAGAAAGGCTTGAAGGAAGGGAAAATTCTGATTGGTAGGTACATGGGATTTTAAAATATCTACTTTAAGAACTCCTTCAAGGTAAACCTGACTGTTAGTGACCACACTGGGATGGTCACTCTGGGACTAGTGCTAAAACCTTCTGCTCTTTAGCCTTCAAATGAACCATGTCTCTATTTTTTGAGCCAAGCAATTTTACAGCACAAAGGTAACTCTAGAGGCCAATTTAGACGAATTTATTTATACATACACATGCATAAACCTGACTTTTCAAGCCAACACTTTGAAGAGACCATGTTAATTTTGACTTTCATGCTTCTTTCTTTTCTCCAAAAGCATGTCCATGTCAACCAGAGATTTCAGATCATGTTTTGCTACACAAGATAAAGCAGCAAATATACTTTGGTCCTGATGTGAAATCTAAGGCTGTACAGAAACCCCAAGGTCTCAAATACTCTGATCAGCCAGGTCCCTGCCAGGACAGGCAGCTGCTGACCTGATGGTTTTCAATTTCACTTGGGAATAAGCCATAAAACATTCAGGAAAGAAGCACCTAGAAAGATCAACTGTATTTTTCATTCTTATCTGGAGAGGTTTCTTCCCTGGTTAGAATAATTTCAAGCAAAGATTCGTTATGCACAAACTTTCTAAGAACATATAAAGGATTTACAACAGATTGTTGCAATGCTCTGATCACCTTCTTGCACATCTACAAAAATCTTCAGATTGAGAGCTGCCTTAAGGAGAATAATTTTAACCTTTTCTTTATTGCTTTAAAATAAAAACATAAATTAAAAAAGAAAAAAAAACCAAACCAAAAAAGGGGCGGAAAACATAGAATTCTGCAATCCAAATTCATTTGCTAATGGGAATTGGAATAAAGCAGCAAGGATTTCCCCAAAAGGAACACACTGGAAGAATGACATCTGAGAGTCTCAGGGTTAGACAGAAAACATGAGCACAGTAGAAAGTTCTTTTTCCCAGCAGCTCTCTCTAACTTTCCTTCCAAAGTGTTGCAACTTCAGTTCATCCCCCTGGCAGCCTGAGGCAGTGACCTGCTGTCAGCCAGGCACAGAACTCTCTTCAATCCTGGAAGCAACTTCACCCAACTCAAGTCAATACCAGTTATTGATGGGTGGACACAGCCCAGATGCCATTTTCAAGTTGGTGAGTTTTCAGTATTTCAGAACAAAAATTAATAAAGGTTATCAGAATCTTTCTTTGCTACTGGAACAAGACTAAAATTTTTCAAAGGACAAATTAATCTGGTTTATAAATATTCACAGCAACAAAAGATGATTAAAAGGTTACTGACACACTGAATTCACCACAGGTGTCTTCCAGGCTTCACATTCCCCACGTATGTGTTTTTAAATGCCATACATACATAACTATGCTACAGACTATAATGGTGTTACACAGACAGGTAGATACAAACCCCAAATAAAGTCATGATTCAAAACTGCACCAAAACAAGAATTGCTCCAGCAGAGACCACAGTGACATGTGCAAAAGAGAAGAAAAGGCAGATTAAAATCTGTATGTGCATTAAAAGCCTGTAACATTAGATAAGCATTTATGAGTTTGGATTTGAGCATGGATTAACAGTAAAGCAAACCCCACGCAAAAAAAATGTTACAAAAGAAAGCAGTCACTGTAAAACTCACAGTTTTGTCTTTTTGCCAGATGATAAAAATAATTCCCTGCATGGAAATTAGATTCTTCAAAGTTACCATACTGAAACAGTTAATGTGTCTGAGTATTTCTAATACCTTTACACACTGCAATAAGAATTTGAATTTTAGATGGAACTAATGAAGGGCAAGGTATTTCTTTACACACAGTTAGAAAGTCAACTTAACAGCCAGATGCAGCACAGCTTATCAAAACAAACAGTAACCCACTGTAACTTCATGTAGCCAGGAGAAGGATGGGTATACCTTTTACAAATATTGTCTGTACTTAAATATTTCAATTACATCCCTTTTTACGTGCCCTCTGTGTGTAACAGGGCCTTCCAAGCTATAAGTCTATTTAGTTTAATTTGTTTTTTTAATCATGCAGGGTGGGCCTTCCAACAGCAAAGCCTAAAGTTTGAATGTAAAATGTTTACATGGAATTTGATTGATCTTAAAAGCTCTTACTGGTCTTAATTGATCTGATTATTCTTAAATTATTTATTGCATATTTAGCAATCCCAAGCAGTTCAGGCATGGCTCAAATCATTCTACCTGAGCTTTGTGTTCCATTAAAAAAACACCAATAATAGATGTGAGGAGGAAAGTCTAGGGAAATACTTCTATGTCATATAATAAAGAATTTATTAATAGCTCAGTTCTTGTTACCCTTTGTTACCAACTATAATAGCCCATTAATGACATTAATTATAGACCATGCAAGCACTCTTCACAAAACATAATGCCATAATGGCACCTTCAGTATTCCTTCTAATTAAGAGTCAATGCAGAGATTAATTTAGTGAGAACTACTCCATCTCTTTCTGGAGAAAGGTCACCTGTTAGATTTAAGTGGTCAGAAATATTTTGTCAGCGGAAAAAAACCTTTTGATAAAAAGGGGATATTCCAAGGCTGCGTTGAGTAGAATGTACTTCAAACCTATGAGGCCTCTTCTTTCCCCTGCCACACCCCCACAATTGATTTCTCTGTTTCGTGTGGGTTTAACGTGCATTGGTCATTCACATTGCCAAAAGCATGATCTTATCAATTTTAAGCGAAGAACTCAGTCGTTGGTTAATTACCCACAGCCTGGCAGGTCTGTAAGCACCGTGTGAGCCTCGCAAGGCCGTCCCAACCATCAGGGACAGGCGAGGCCATTGACAGTTCTCCACAGGCACCAGAAGCCTGCACCATGTCATTACAACTCTGCAGCCCTGCAGAGCAGCACAGAACTGCTTTAGTACATGAAAAGGACAAAAACCAGCCTACAGATGTTAAACATCTGCACACTACCCAAGAGCATTTTGCCCCAGGTACTGCGACACACCGTGGAAATGACTCAGTGGACAGGCTGGGCCAGCAGCAAATATTTCAGTGCTAAAAACTTCAGAAGTGATCTGATGGTCTGAAGGACTTGTTCTTGTCCTCCTGCACTATTTAAGAACTGCATTGGATAAGTTAGCAAGCAACCTGATCTTCCCTACAACTAAACACAGAAGAGTTTACTGGCACTATCCAGTGGGAAAAGATGCTTAAGAACCTGCAGTGCACCTGAAGAGCCCAAATCCTCTAATACTGTGTTTCAAATCTACTACCATTAAGCTTCAGTCAGAAAAAACTGAAGTTATATTTGCTTGCACTATAAAAGAAGTGATCACTTCATCAAACAAGTTCTCACTAAAGATGACTCCAAGCATAAATCATTAACATAATTTATTAGACCAATTAGAATGCATCCTTGTTGTCTTCTAGTTCAGTTATCCCTTGCCCTGGTAATTACAAAAGGCAAGAAAAGAATAATAATTTCAGATCTCTAAAATCATCTGAGAGTACGTGAGAAGAGAATGATCAATAATGCTAATCTACTGGAACCTAAATTCCCAGAAAGAGATATTTTATCCTAAGTGATTCCTCAAATCATCAGTGTTGTTTCTCAAAGTCTCTCATTCATAGTTTAAAAAGCACAAACACAAGAGAATAGACACTGAAATAATCATAAGAAATGCTGAATGATAACTGTACTTTAAGAGCTTGTAGGTGAAGTGCACATCACCATCTTCTCTCACTGACCACAAACCCAAAAGCGAGAGCTGTCATCAGACAATCTCTATACAAAGAGAAGAGGAAACTTGCACCACCCCTCTCCTCCCCCATGTTCTAACACCAGAAATACCCCAAAACACCTAATTACTTCTAATATCTAAAATGAGTTAACAATGTATCCTTGAAATTATTTTCTTAATAAATACTATTATTTTTGTGGCAGAGTAACTAAGGGAGTCTCAAATCTGAAAGTAGTCTCTAAACCAGGGTGTTACTTTAAAAGGAAATTTTATATTATCAAAAATAAATGCTCTCAGCAGCCTTCATTACAATTTCAGCAAAGAAGAGTTGGATAAAAATATGCAGTGTTTTTTTTCAGTGCTCACTCTGGAACAACTGCCGCTGTTAAATTCAAGTAGAAAATTCAGGCTTTTAAGGATACCTCAGACAAGCAAAAACCTGACTTATCTATTGATAGCTCAGCCAGCTTCCTTAAATGGACTGCAAATAATTTACTGAAAGCTTTGTAAAACTCTAGATATTTTTCAGTGCAGTACAAAGATAACAATCTTGAATTTCTTTTCCATGAGACGTTTCCACATCAGTGGAACTGTGCAGTAGTAGGCAAATAGGAGATGATACAGTACAGGTGATTGCACAGAACTTCAGAAAAGATACTAAGTTTTTCTAAAAGTCATCCCAAAACCCAAGGCCCTTTTACCTTCTTGGGAGTTTGGAGTTTGTTTGGGATGTTTTTATGGGGTTTTTTTTAAAGGACCTAGGGGGCCAGGGCTGGGTTGGAGAGAGGGGAATTATTTGTCTTTCATAGTGACACAGAAACAAAAATCACAGCTAATTGCACCCCTTGCATTTTACAGACATGCAATCAAAGATATAAATAAGGCACAAAGGCTTACTTTCTTTTTAGAAAATAGACCTAAATCTAATCCTAAACAGACTCTTCCCAGCCTACTAACAGGAAGGCAATGTGACCCAGCATGGTTAACTGCTGATGAAGAGCTCAAGTTTGATGAATCCAGTGGATTTGTAACTGAAGCAAAAACTACTATTACACCCAAGAATTTTCATCTGAAAAAAAAAAAGGATTTCCAGAGCTTCCATCCACTCTAGGAAAGACCTAAGCCTTGCCTAAGCCAGGCAATTTGCTGTAAAAGAGCAAATCTACAAAGAACATGAATGAACTGCAAGTGTGGAAATACACAAATAGGGTGAGACAACAAAAAACAAACACGTACAAAGAGTGGAAAGGAATATATTAAGCCAAACAAAAACCAAACCAGTAGCCCACATACAAAGACAGCAATGCAGCCAGAGTCAGGTAGCATCATGATTACTTTGAGGTCATATGTTGTTCTTGTCTCAGCTGGGAATTCCTGTGCTTTTTGGTAAGATGGTGAAGTACAAGTCGAAGTAAAATTATACTCACTTGAAAAAGAATTATTAATAAAATGACCCAATTAATTTGGAGATTCTTGCTACATCACCTATTAGCCATTATTTTCATGCAAAGCTTCCCATTGAAAAGTCACTCATAGGAGTACAGAGGTGTCATTTGGGGACAAAAGCATTAAAGAAATTTGTTGCCCGTATTGTCATTAAGGACTGACTTTAGGTATTGCAAGTTCAAAAAGTTGGTGTATTCCTGTAAGTCTGTTTGCTAATGAAGCATATATGGATATGCTTCCATTTGGTTTGTTCATACATTATTTATTAACAGCTTCCAAACTCTTACAATAAAAGCCACAACCAATAATCTCAATGAAGCAGCTGTCATCAGCAGACAGCAGGAAGTCTGAGACAACAGGCAGTAACATCGAATCTTTTAAAACTCTCTTTTACCACCTTCCACAATTATCTTAAATATAAATGATAGTGTCCCCAGTGACTACTCTACAGCAGGCTTTATTTTTTCCTTTTTCTTTTTGCCTTTCCTCTTCTTCTATCTCCCTTATATAATGCCAAAAAATTTCAAAGAGAGTTTTTCCAAAAACCGAGGGAACAAAAACACCTAACACTTCCTGTTCTTCTTTAAAGCATCCCCGGAGAGGTTTACTTCCTGAACCATCCCTTTTGCTGAAATATGTGCAAATTAGACTACAGATAACCCTGAGGTTTGAAATAGTTTAAATTTCTTATTAATGGTTAATAAAAAGTAGAACCTTTATTTTGTTTAATTTATACTTCACATAAAATTCCTTACCAAATTTTATTCAGCAAGCAAATTTATGTAATGTAGTCGGCAGACTGAGAGTTGTGATACCTGAGGTCAGTATTTTCTTCTGTCACAGAACAGTTTTTCACACATCACTTCAACTTCTGTGCCTTTAATGAGGGCCAGTTCACTGATGTCTGTGGAGCATTCAGATGTCAATATGAGGAGTGAAGGAAAAAAGATAAATCCAAAGATGGCCCCAGTTCACTGAACACCTGTGAACATTGCCAGAGCTTGCAAACTCAGAACATTACTGCAGTCCAAGTCAGCAATGGCTATCCATCCTGAGGGAGACGAGGGAAGGGGAACTGGATTAAACTACTTCTTTTTTCATATAAATTGCTAACAAAGTGCTGCAGATTAGGGCAAAAGCTCCTTAGTAACTGCACTCTACACAAGACACAGCAAACAGTTTGAGTTTCTTGATATGAAAACTTTACTATTACCATAAATAACTCCAAGATTGCTAAAGCCCCACCTCACTCTTGGGCTAAAGATATTTTGCACAAACATAGAACAAAGGGGTTGAGCAGATCCTACAGTTCACATAACCAACACAATGAACTAAGAAACCATGGAGATCAGAAGTGGTAGCTCTTTTACGTCTTTGACCTGACCTAGCCCTTTGAAGGCAAGAGGAGATCAGGAAATGTATTTAGAATCTCTCCTGAAAGAGGTCTGAAGGGCCTTCCCTAAGGGCTTGAAGAGCCTGTCACTAAGGGAACAAGGTCCAGCCCATTCCAAAACAGAAGGAAACCAATGCCACCCTAAGAACAGCTAAAGCGCTTCAGACACAAGTACACAAGCAGGAAGTCCAAAACTGGAATCTGATGGATTTGCTGTCTTTAAAAATCACCAAGTAACTTAGGGGTTTTTTACATGGTTATCTATTTTTCAACCATTCTCCTTGTTCAACGTGGCTGTATATTCTATGGGAATAGCACAGCAGGTAAAAGTGCTTCTAATACAATGCCAGACACTTTGAATTCCTGCCAGCCTGGTTCTCCATTAAACTTCCATCTAGATCTTATACATCAGCAACTGCAAACAAACTGAGCTTTCACAGAAATCTGAAAATCACTTCTTTGAAGAGTTCTCATGTCATGTAAGCTTAAACCAATATTTAATTGGGTTTTCTGAGAAGAAAAAAATCAGAATATGCAAAACTTAGCATGATGTGATTGGAAAGAATGTTAAGGTCAATGAAATAATCAAGACAAATTCACCAAAGTAATTGCCATTTTGTATCAAGATCTGCAAAAATGAGAACTAGACAGTAAAAAGAACCAATACATGATATCTTCAGGCAAAATTACTCTTATCCGAATCTTAGAACATTTTGTGCATGAATTCATAGCAAGGACTTTGGTAACCTGTGTGTGCTGGTTCCCCCAGATCATTCTGACACCTAGAACGTTCTATCCTATACAGCATCCCTAAACATACATATAGCTAAGCCACTCCACAGTGCAATATGCTCGAATTGCTTTAAAAAAGTACATGCTTGATCATTTGTTAAAGCTAGCCCATTTGCCATGCACCGTTAAAACAAGCACACAACCTTCAAAAAAGGCAAAAAATTCAAAAGCTTTCAAAATTCAAGTTGGTAAGAAGGAACTGTACTATTATTAAGATGAGACAAAGAGGTCTAACCCATTAGGCAGGGAGATATCAGGTCCCCCAACACAATGACAGTACAATGTGATACCATCCCTGCCATGTCCTGCACCCTGGTGTCAGGACCCCCAGCCACCCTCATTGCCTCTCCTGATGGTTCTGCCACTGCACGAAAATCTCACCTGACCAGCTCATCACACCTTGTTCTGCAGCATGGCCAACAGTGCTGCCTTCATTTTCTGTTTCCCTGCTTTTATTAGCATCTCTCTCTGTCCAAATGTTTCCAAGATAATTATTACATCACGCTTTTCAAGCAGATATTTAAACACCTCCACAAATAGGATTTGCATAAATGATTTTACAGGTTATGGCTGGATCACCCCAACAGTCACAGCTGAAGTGTCCTTGGAAATTAAAGTATTTGCTCTCCCTTTTCCTTGGAACATAACAGCAAAGGGTTTTAGTAATCCTACAGCTCTTGACAAGAGACAAGACCAATACAAAGATCTTGAGCTCCAGAAACTTGAAGCAAATGCAAAATTATCCTAAGATATTTTCCCATAACTTCCCATAAATTCCAATGTCCTTTCACATAACCCACAATCTACATCAGGCACATACAGTGTATTAGCACAGGAATGAGATACACAGGTTTGGCACAGCCAAGCTGAGTAAGAACTAAATACCAGGTATTTCACACTAGTGAGAATAATTTCAAAAATCTTTCAAAAAATATTTTTCCACCTTTTCAGAAAGCACTGTGAGAAAGCTTTTACATATCTTCTCAAAATTACCCAAAACAGACCAATGTTGAGTATATATAATATTAATCTTTATGTCCAAAGTCTTTTCTCTCAACTACCCTCTTTCATCTTAAATGTTTTTCATGAGTTGATGATGATGTGATACTTTCTAAGCATTACCAGGCTTAGAAGTCTAGCTTAAAAAAGAACAGAGATAATTGATGTGTAAAAGCTTGGTTTCGACCAGAATTCAAAATCATATCATCTGTATTTACAGAAGATAAGGTCTGCACTGGTCCAGCTACATCAGTCAAGAGAACTCAGGGACAATCACTGATCCAACTTCTCAGCAGAGACAATTTTTATGGGGAACTTTCTCTTTTCACTGACACATTCTACATGTGATGGATCAACTGTAGCAGCGACAGTACAGTCCTTGGTTGCATTTATCCTAAGGATGATACTACAGCAAACTTTCCATTATCCAGACCCACCAACTGAACAATTTAGAGTTTTCTAAGCTGAAATACCTGTACTAGTGCTGTAGTATTCACTTGATCCACCAATAAAAACCATAGAACAGATATATTTTACTGATATAAATCAGTGTTACAGGACAGTAATTCCTAAGGAAGGATAATTATGCCAATGTGAGAACTTTCAGCGGTGCAGCTGTATTCAGAAGAATCAAAGAAAGCTTTTTCCTAATATAAATATGCTGTCATAAGAAAAGCATAAGTAGTAAAAATGTGCATTTCAATCCAGCGGAAGTAATGTCTCCATTTAACAAGATGCTTCAAGTTTCTCAAGGGAGTTGTTTATTTGTAACACAAAGCACCACACTTCATGTTTCTATTATGTCATGTGTCATTTGTCTTTCTCTAAGAAATCAGTGTTGTCAATATCTATTTTACTGTTCAGTAAATTTTCATTACACATGCCATGGTGTCTACATTCTGTTATCTCTCTGGTATACTTGCCACTTTTCATATTTTTATAATAGTGATATGCATTAAAATTCACCAAAAAAAAAAAAAAATCCTGTAAGTGGTCACGGTGCCTAGGCAGTCTTTTCACCTAAAATTAGCATTGCTCTTATTCAAGGATAAAGAAATTATTTGCAAAACAAATTATATCTAAACCAGACCTACCCTTCAGTTTCTTTGGGAAAGGACTCATAGGTTTGGGGTTTTTTATTTTAAAGGATGATACAAGTTCTTAGCCCATGGCCCAGCAATGGAAATCAGCCAAAACTCTTAACTTGGAATCACTTACACACCTTCACCCAAAGCACAGAAATCAATTTATAATATAGGATTTTAACATATCAGCAGCCATAGGCAGAGCCAAGAAGTCATTTCCATCCATTATAAAAAAATCAAACCTCCAAGCCAGCAATCTTATGTGGTACATAAAACCACTGCATCAAAATTCAAAGATGTATTTCTCTTAGGCCTTTAGAACCACTGAGCTCTGAGGTTTGGAGAGCTGCTCCTGCAGACATCTCACGTCGTTTCAGATGGCAGAAACAGTTTGAATTCCTTTAAACATTGGTCTGCTTTTCAAACCTCTATGGTGACCTTGCTCAAGCTGATGCTGGAAAGTTACACTTGAAAATCAGCTCTGAAACCACCACATCAGTGCCCCACATCTCCTCTTTGGTCCAGGGAAATCTGGCTTTGAGAGGAAGAGCAGCAGTGCAGTGGATCCATCTCTCATACATGAGAATGACATCTGAACCATCTGAAACACCATGAATGAGAGCTCCACAGAAAGATTAACCTAAAAAGCATCCTCCATGTTCCTCTGGGATGATAAAGAAAGCCATCTAAAGAAAAAAAAAAAGTTTCTAAATCTGCTCATTCTACTGCTCTCTATATGATAGGGACATGGGACATCTGAAACTGCTCTATCTAAAATAAAACAGCACACAAATAATCTTTAGACTAACACATTTGTCAGTACTATTCAAATGGTACCTGTCTCACAAAAGCTGAAGAGAACCCTGCTAAAATGTGTTTGTTAACATCAAATTCTAAGGTAATTACTACTGTTTAGTGTCTTTCAAATCACACCTTCACCATTCTTTCCTCAAACTCCACTGCTCCCAATGATAAAATTCATCAAATCCTTACTGATAATCTCTTGAGGAGAGTCTTTTTAAAATAAATAGATATGGAATATATATATTTAAAACACTGTAGGTCCATCACTTCCGCCAGTGAAATTCCTGATTTCCATGTTATTATTATGTCAAAGTGAAGACAATTCCATTCAGAGATATTCTGAGGAAGACATAGGCACTACAAAAGACAAGAATAAATAATTTCTGTATTTTTGAAAGATGTTTCAGATCAGTACACATTAACGAGTGATCAGATTTCAGGATATCATTTATATTCATATAAATATGGCTTTTGTCTTGCTTGATAAAACATTACTGTCTACAAACCAGATGCCTGTAAGAGCTGTATTTACTTACATTGTCTCGTCCTACCTGCAAGCCTGCTTATATATAGGACTTCAAAAAACACATACTTTGTTCCTGTTGAAAAAAGTAGTAGCATTAACCTCCCCCCATCTTTGTAATTCTATACAAAACAAGCCATGCAGAGCCACAGAGAGGAAAGGAACTGCTCCTTCAGGAAGTGCTTTAATGAAGTAGAAAAAGGCATAAACATCTCTGTATGCCTTGTGTGGAACATGGAAAGTCACACAAGGAAAAAATATAAGGCACATGTTATGTGTCCTGTCAGAAAATGGCTGCTACATAAAAGCCAAACTTATTGCCCTAAGGGAATCCTGCATTTTCTTTGCTGTTTTTTGTTTTCCATCTTGCTTTCCTGCTAGAGTTATATCTCCCAGCAAGGCAGAGTGTCAAGAAGCTTCAGTGTACAAAGGAAGATCATCTGACAACAAAAAACATATCCAGACTGTCAGATGGAATGTGTACATTGGAGAGAATTAACTGGGAGAATGTATCTGTCCACAGATTGTAAAATTCTGCTTAGAGGTAAATAAATCTTTCTCTCCAATTTAAAACATTTATTCTGTTTTAACTACTCCTTGCTCTTCAGGTGCCTGCTTCAGATGTAGAAAGACACTAAGAACCACAGAAATACACCCTTACCTAAATAGAAGACAGATGCATGTTTGTTTTAAATGATTCACAAGCACTTGCTGTCCAACAGTGCTGCCTCTCCTGCCAGTTATCACTGGAAATTTAATTCAGCAAATTTTTCAAGCTAGCCAATATAAGGAATGTAATGTTAGTAATAAGATAACAAGAACCATGGGTGAGGCAGCTGCACTGATATCAGGGCAACAGCAAAGGACATTAAAGCTTTTATCACACAGGGCAAGATTAGGAAGGTTCAAAGTACTTTGGTGTGGTCACAAGAGAGACACAGCAGAGTGACTATCAGTTCATCTTCTCCTGAACAGCACCGGAGCAACAGGGCTAACTCCAACTGAAAGAAAAAGAAGTCAATGAAAGGAATATGCTTGAAACTATTTGACTATAATGATCAAAGTATGATAGAAATAAGAGAATGGCAGTTTTGTATAGGAAAGAGAAATCTGTATTTGCTATAGTTCAGGCTTGCTTTTGTGTCAGCACTTTAAACAACACAGCACAGGTTGAGACAATTCGGTTAACAACTAAGAGAAAGCTACTAAAACTGGATCAAGTTTTAAATATAGCTGATATTTATATAATAGCCTGAACTGCAAACCTATAACCAAGATGCTTTGCACCGTATCCCAACTTTCAGTGCATTTGGCAAAGCTAGAAATGAGGCAAACTAATGGAAAACTCATTCTTCATATGGGAGAAGAAAAAACACACCAGCAGTTCCTAATCTTGCCAAGTTTCTAACTCCAAATTCAGAATATTCCTCATTTACTATCAATGCAATTGAAGTGCAGCTATTAAGACCTCAAGAACTTTATTCTTTTCATAAATACTGAAGATTTTTGATATGTTATAGGGTAATCTATATTATCACAATTGTTACAAATGCAGGTAGCTGCTGAAAATATTCTTCAAGACAAAATTATTGTTCAAGTTTTCACAGAACAGTCATCAAAATAATTATTTATTCTCATAACCAGAGAGAAAATAATAACAGTAACTGGAGTACCCAGCAGACCAAAATTACTGAATTGTGTCATCAGATATGTTTAATTAACTCTTGAAGCCTTCTGGACAGACCATCTTTTCTACTTAACTTTACTCGTGCTCACTGTAGTGGAAATTATGGCTCCTACTCCTGCTGAACTATGGAAGTGGTCCAGGCAGCTGAGCACAGTTTCACAAGGCTGGACCCCAGCTCAAAGCAAGGGAAACACCTGGCACAAGCAGCCAACATGCAGCAGTCCAACAGTTCTGCACGAGCACCAGGCCAGAGCAGCCGGCCCTGGAACACGCCCCAGCAGTGCCAGCCTTCTCCCTGGGATCCACCAGCACCTTCCCCACACTTGGCATTCGTTGTACATTTTCTCCAGCACTGTAGGACTTGAGCCACTTCTTCCTTTTGAACATTTCATCTGACATTTTATGCTTTCTGTTGATATAATAGAGAGCCTAAGTACAAGAAACACTTGTATTTCTATTCAGTATAATTAATCAAAATGTAGAGGGGGGTATATAAAAACTGAATAGAAAAGCAGTGTTAGAAAATACTGTGAAGACATTGCACCTAAAACCCCTGACTAATAACTGGGTAAAACTGACACAACAATCAAATGGAGATACTTTGTACAAATTATAAGACAGCTATGTCAAATTTCAAAATGCCAAGATATCATAGTATCTCAATAAAAAGCAAGCTGCTAAAACATCATAAAATAAAGCCCCACTGTCTTTCAATACTAAAAAAACAAGTCAGAGTGACAGTCAAACCCCAGTGACAGATGAACCTAGAATCAAGAAATAAAGTACATTTTTAGTGGCTTTTCTTCTTTGAGGAAAATCCTGAGCCATATCTGCTTACTAGCTCAAAATAAAATCTGGAAGGTAAGAAAATCCCCCCTAGTAGCCACATGATGGGGATACTGCAGCCACCAAAACATTTTCTCTTAACTGCAAACAGATTATAATTTACAGTGTAAGAGATTAAAGACCATTTTATTACTTCTCAGTGCTATTCTGTCCTTACAATGCTGTAATTATGATTGGTCGAGTAGATCTTTAATTTGCACACTTCAAATACTGATTATCTGTATTCTGCAGACATCCACAAATACATACATCAAAGCTGCTGCCTTCCACAGAATGTTAACCAGGGCCCATTGTTCTTACATTCTTCTTAGAGTCGAATCCTGGTGCATTAGGTCTATAAACAGGTCCACTTAGTCATTTTCTTACAAGCTATTCATGTAGAAACTATAATGTTCTGTTCTCCCCAGAAGCTTATAATACATCACATGGATAATTGCATTTGAAAAGATTAAGCATGAAACAGAAGAAACACCAATAAAATTCAAAGAACACCTGAGTCATCACAGGAGAAATACCACTATTTCTTAAAGAGCAGGTAGCACAGGGGAGGGTGGGGGGAACAAAAAAACAAAACAACTATACAAAAAAAACCAATTCAGGTTTGGAGCAGATTCCTGTAAGCACTGAGCAAGCATATTAGCCTTTGAATTATACACACTGACCTGAGACACAGAGCATGCCATGAAGCATTAAACACAAACTACAGGAGAATTAGCCTCTTATACACCCAACAGGGCATAAATCTTCACTAAAGTCTCCTAGAACATGCAAAACACTCACACAAATGATGCATTGAGAGAAGACTTTCTCCAGCTTCTGCTCTCCTGAAGCTAGAAGGTCTTTGCTAAGAATGAGAGTAAGTCCAAGTCTGTATCTCTAAATAGTGACAAACACTAAACCTGTTCAATCAATTGCAGCATAACAGGAGACAGCTTTCCAAAATTGTTACTGAGTTTTGTGTAAGCAATTTTTTCATATGAGCCACTGCATTTTGAAGAAATTACCTCTTTTCCAATCATATTAACCATTATCTATTTTGACACTCATTTAACTGGCAAGGATTCAAGCACTCACTAAGTAATTCCATCTGCTATATAATAATAGCTTAAACAGTTTTTGCTGTCTCCTATCCGAGCACCTTCAGGATAACTTCCATTGTTTTTCCCATTTACACTTGATTTAGAAAAAGTCATGACAAAACACAATTCCACTTTTGAAACTAATAACAAAGTGTCATTTGAAATGGTTCATTAAACTTGCAAAACAAGCATTGCATCCTCCCTATTGAGCCAGTATCTATATTAAAGGCAGTAAATCCAATTTAAAACAACTTTTAATCAAACTCAAGTGTTGAAGTTCTTAATATGCCAACTGACAGTATTCATGAAATACAGAGGGCAAGGTGTACATTTGACTGTCAGGCTAGTTCAAATAATTAATGAGATTTAAAATTTATTTTGGTACAGCAACAACATGTAATTTCTCCAACTATTTCACTGACTCATTTAGTGGAAAAAATCACAGGCAAACACTTCCCAAGTCCAGTTCAGTAGTCATTGTTATCAGCAGAGACACTCAATCATGGCTTCTTTGGAAGTACCCAGAAATCCTTGTCTGTATTTTTAACAACCAGTAGGTGCCAGCCCCTACAGAAGGCAGAAACGACCTGACTGATATATGGGAGACCAGGGTTTGCACCAACTTCCTCAAACCACAGAGGTTTGCATCCTCTCTGACCTATGCTTGGTGATTTCCCCAAGCCCCTGCACATACACTGCTCTGTCTAACCCCCCTGTGTTGTAGCAGTACCAAGTCACAAACACCTCTCTTCAGAACACAGATACTGCTGATGGGATTGTGGTGACTGATGTACCCCAGCACTGCCCTCTGTCTTTTTCAGTGTCACACACTGCAACGAGCTCCAGATTCTGGCTTTTGGCAAAGCTGAGGGCCAGGACTTGAGGCTGAGGAGAAGACATGGCCAGCTCAGGCCATGAGGCTCTCCAAGGATCACGGCTCTGCTGCCCACTTAAGCCTTCCTTGTAAGGCTTATCTCCCAGGAAACCCAAAGGCATGAGCACTGAAACAGTAAAAGTGCAACAATCCTGTTTATTGGATTTGTTTCCCTGTTATTTGCCACAAAGACATTGTTCAGTAAGAATGCTTAGACTAAACTAAGCAAGGAGATAATGTTTAGGACTTCAGACTCTTTCAAAAAAACTAAAAAAAATCATGTTTATTTTTGAGATAGCTTAATTCCTGTTAAACAAAAAACTAAGCAAGTCCATTCCTCAGCACAGAACACAGTTCAATTCCTTTCAGCTCTGTCAGTTATTCCTGTTTGGTTTCATTATTCTCCAAATTATTACAAAAACATCACTTCAGGATCTAGCTATTGGCACTACAGTATTTCAGCTTCCACTCTTGCTTTGTAGCTGAGCATGTTCCATAGTTAATTCACCACTAGTAGTCAAGCAACTAATGCAAAAATGCAACTTGTGTTTTTCCCATTAAAGACATGAACCCCCTACTTCTGCAACATTTACAGAATCTGCACCAGTCATTCTTATCCCTTTCCTGGAGCTTTTAAACATTGACTGCATCAACTAATTAATTTGCCATTAACTGATTTATCTACTGACCAAAGAGAGAAACTGACACTGGGAAATGATTAGTTTGGAGGTTAAATTAATTAAAAACAGTACAGTAGTGACAGAATTTAATCTCATACTTCTCATGAGAGTATGGAATCAGCTGTAGCAATTTGTGATAAATCCGTGGAGAGATTCTACAATGGGAGTGGAATTAATTTGTGTCACCCCTAAGAGTATATGTGCTCACTCAACAGTACCTGTATGAAACAATATTAAAAATACACAAATTGAGCAAACCAAATGAACTTGTTTCAGCTAGCACATGATACATGCCCCTCAATATCAGGATACAATAATCTGAATCAATAAAATTCAGGGATCACAGGAGTGGTGGAATGACCAGAACATTCTTTGCAGTCTGTCTGTGTGAACTCACTCGAGTAAAGAACCCAGCAATGCACAAGGGCAGTGAAGAGCCACTGAAAATACAGCACCAAGCACAACCCCCCACCCAAATCCAATCACTGCATCACTCTGGAAACTACCACCAACTCACAAGTGCAGCAGAAGAGGGACCTCTGGGCCTGAATGAAGAGAGCAGTGACGAGATTCCCAAATCCTGTGGCAAAGAAACAACAGAGAGAAGCATGAGAAGATGGAAGGATGAGCTGCTCCAACTGCAGAGACTTCATTTCTCCACTTAACTCTTTTCTGGACCTTAATACAAGACACCCTAAATACATGAGCCTCCCACCAAAGCAAGGCTCTACCTACCTGAGAAACTGGGCTGTTTTGAAAGGAGGATGAAATAAACACACCTTGGAAGACTCTTCTGTTATTAGCTCTTAATAACAGAGTACTGATGACAGACCTTGGCACCCCGTTGAGGTGCACATTATACAATGCCTATAGCTCAAAGCAAGAGCTGGTTTTGCAGTTTATACACAGAGAATCCAAATGGCTTCAATTTGAATCCTGAAAGAACCAGTGGCAATGTGGTAGCAGCAGCAAAGTTTCCAGAATGCATTGAACAATTCTGCCCAGAAGCCAAGCTAAGTTCTCACGTTAAGCAGCCCATCTGTAAAAGGCAGATATTAGTTTGTCCTGCTTTTGGTATTATTGGCAAAGTACCTTCTGTGTGTGAGCAGGAAGCTGCACTGCAGCTCATCCTAAGAGCCACATTCGCTAGGTGGTAGTGTCAAACAAATAATAGTCATGCTAATAACTAGAAGGAACTATCAAGACAAATCAATATAAAAAGAAATTACAATGCTTATGTAAAACATTATTGTCTATTCATTGAAAAATTACAAACCACACAATACAACTGACCTAGCAACACAGCCAAATTGCTATTGATTTGCATTAGGAATTTTTCCCTACTTGACATTTCTAGAATTTTTATATAATTGTATATTAAGGCTCACAGTAAAGACAAGATGTATTATAAATTCCACACAGTTGCTGAGATACACCATTCTGAAATTAACTGTCTTGAAACTTATATTTAGAGCACATGAAAGTTATTCAATTTCCCAACATTAACTCTTCTTATGTCAATACCAGAATTTAAGACAGGCTCCATTCTTGTCCATGTTGTAGAACAAAACCAAGAGTCTCTTTTTGTGGGGTCACAAGAAACAAGCATTTTTTGAAATGTTTTTCAGAGGAACAGGTTCAGCTGAGAAGGCCAACATTTAAGTGACTGCGACTTGCATTCTAAATAAGTGTAGGATGGCACCAAAACTTTTGAACTTCAAGTAATGAAAATGTGATGATTAAATCTAAGTTTTTATTGCCATTAATATCAGCCTTTTTTTTTTTTTTTGTATAAGCAATTTAAGGCTGCTTTAATAAGGATTTCAGCACACAATACAGACTTCTAACATTTAAAATAGACTGCTGACCTCAGGGATAGCTACAGGTGCAGCAATGATCAATTCTAGATGCAGGCCAGCATCTCTGAAAATGACACCTCTTTGCACAGACTCTGAGTATGCAAACATGTAAATTAGCCTGGAGAGAAAGTTACACTAATGGGAAGATTCTGGAGAGAGTTACACTCTATCATGATGGAGGTATCAAACACTAAGAGGTTTGTTCGAAACAAAATCCACTCCCATAAAAAAAAAAAAAAGTTATTTTCTCCCATGCTGCTATAATTTCCTTTTGAAATTAAAATTCCTGTGTGATACCAAATATCTACTTGACAGAATTAGAAAGGAACGTTACACATGCTATTTGCCTCACTGAGCTTCATATGAGCCATCCTCAAAACTCAACAGTGACCTACTGATACTGAAATGAACACCACAATTATTATTTTTTTGTGAGGGCATTTAACATCTAAGCTTCACAAACCAGAAAGCTACTTCCTGATTACCCTAAGTCCTTATCACTAAATGAATTTATCATGTCTTTCGTCCTCTGTTGTTAATCTCATACTTCCACACAAGGAATTAATCAGAGAGCAACAAGCCAGTACCTCTGGTATCTGATATCATTAATGACATTTCTTTATTTACAAGAAAAGAGACTATCAAAGCTCCAGCTTCAGGTTTTACAAGCAGCTGACAGAACAACTGTGGATCCAGCTTCAGAAACAGAACCTGACTGAAAGGGCTCAGAGAAACATTTCTTTTGATCACTACCTGATCATCTTGATGCTCGTGTGGACAATTTTAGACTCACACTACCATCTAGCTTGGCCATCTATTTGCCCTGCAATATTTTACCTGCTGTAGGACACTGGGGTCATTGAGGCTGCAGCCCCTGACCAGGATAACAGTGCAGTGAGAAGAGGACCCAACACACCCCAACCAGCAGAGAGGACAAGGCCTGGTGCAGACAGGCTTGGAAAGGGAGAAAAATCAAATTATCATCACAGAACAGAACAGACAACCAACTGGGTCAAAACAAACAATGAGGCGTTCTGGGGATGGCAAAGCACAGAACTTTATAAAGGAAAAAATTGCAGTGGGCTTTGCTAAGAATGTTGGGGATTGTTTTATTAAAATTATCAGTATCTTTGGTTAGACAGGCCTTTTCTCCAAACTGCTTTTAACATAAAAAGTAAATCATAAAAGACCACAAAATTATTATTTCTTATAGCCCCCTCTGCAAACTACCTGAAGTTAAAACATAGAAAGAATTAAATATCATATGCTGTAAAGCTCTTTTTATGTTTATCTGATACTTCACTTGACACTCAAGGAGAAAATTGTGTGCTACTTTGAAGATGCTCCTAAACTAAATTTCCTTGTTGAAATTAGAAACTTTGACATTTAAAATGAATTTTAATAGGGTAATAAACTCAGCATATTTCATAACTCCATCCAAGATATGAGGCATCTCTGACCTACTGACAGCTTAGACTGGATGAAAGTCACCATTAAACACTCAAGAGGCAGCACACCAACAGACACTTTGGAGTGAGTTGAGTGATAATGACAAATATCCAAAAAAGGCAGTTTAGCCTCTTATTAGAACTATATTGTGATATTGTAATTCCTAAACTCAGTACAGTTATATGAGACATGCTATAAGTTGGCCCAAAGCAATCAGTAATTCTGATTTCTGTGTGCAAACTGGTGATTAGGAACATTTACAAAATATTTCTAGAAATCAGGCCCACATATAAAAGAGAAACAGACTTCTTATAAATCGTATAGAAAAAGGAAAGAGAAAATACTGAAAGTTTTTATTACAAGAAATTAAAAAGTTCCTTTTCTAAAAATTACAGAACTGCTACAAGTCAAGTACAGGGAGGTGTCCATGCATACTATACACCAGTGCAGCCAGGTTTTATTGCAATTAAAAAAATTCTTATAATCAATTGTTCCATAGGCACCTGCCAGCCCTGTTGCTTAGCACAGCATAGCAAAGTCTATCCCTTCATCCCCATTCCAACATAAATATTAAGTTGCTTCAGCTCCACTGACCTGTACCAGTAATGGAGGAAGATTCCTGAAATGACAAAATCCACAAGTTCTCACTGATAAAATGAGACAGGTTGGTAGAGATTTGCTTGGTTTAGAAACTGAATTAATTTTCTGCTTTATCAAAACTGGATTTAAGCAAGCAGTCACAATAGTTGTAATGGAACACTACAGCTTTATAACAAATTCAGAGTTTATTGTGCAGTAAGATGGTGCAACAGCACCAAAAAAAAAAAAAAAAAAAAAAAAAAACATAAAAAGAAGAAAAACAGAAAGAAAAAATAAAATAAAAAACAGGAAAAAAGAGGATTTAGGGAGTGAAAATGTTCCAAGAGAAAAGACCTTAACAAGTCTCCATTGCAAAAATGTTCAAAGCAACTGCACACCAAGTAAACCCATCTGACCTGTACCTTGCCCAGGGTATCTATCAGTTTGCCATTCCTATTGCCATGCTTGGAGGGGAGACATGCACTCAGTGCACAAAAACACTTCACATTTGATGAAACATTGTAAAGGCCAGGATTTTATTTAAGAAAGTGCTGGTTACTGAGTTACTGGTCAAATGTAGAACTGATTCACTCCTGTATGCCATAATCCCTGTGATGAAAGCAAATGTGGGAACTACTTGCACCTCACTTTCTGTGGAAGGGATGTAACAAACAGTGAATTACTACAGCCAGAAAAAGCCTAGGATAGCATAAGGAATATATATTTCTGCAGGAATCAATAATGCAGATATCACAAAAATTGTGTTACAAAATTGGTTCTTAAAAACTATGATCCAAAACATAACTTGATAAAGGATTAAGAAAATCAATTGTCTGCAAAGCATTTCTAACTGTTTGCTCTGTGGGTGACCATGAAAGGGAATGCGTTCCCTAAATACAAACTTTTGATTGAGGTTCAAGCTGTGCATGTTTTCCAGCAAATCTCATTTTACAGAGGTTTAAGACAAAAGTCAGACTCTCAAATAACTAAATTCCAGACTAAATATCAAGAGAAGAACTTAAAGCCCTTACTGAGGCTTGAGAACCAGGTAACCCCAGTGGGCCATGACATGACTTGTGCTTTCACTGGCTGTTTGCAGGAACTTTCACCTCAAACAGAGGATGGGACAAGATTGGAACAGTGACACTTAGAAACAACCAGATAATAAAATCACCAGTAGCAAATTAATGGCTGCAATCCCCTGGCCAGCTGCAGATAAACAGTGACCCTACAGTCCTTCCCCTCAACACACAAACAACAATGCATCCTCCAGGTGTCAAGGCAGGAAGCATTTGGTCAAAAGTTGTACCTAAAGTATCTGTATTAGCATCAATTGTGCACCAGATTGCTTCCTTCTCTCAAGAAATACTCCTTCCAACTCCCCCAATAAAATCAGCTTCTTCATTTTACAACAGAGCAACAGATTCTGACAAAACAGCAGCAGTCAGGATTCTTGAATTATTAAAAAATTTTTTGTACATATTGATAACTGCATGCTCCCAAATTACTTTTCAAGATAGAAGAGAGAGAGTCCAGTACATTGGGAAATACTCACAAGTGTAAAAATACAAACGTGTGCACACAAAGTGAGTGAGCAAGGGAGAAGCCACACCAGTAACAGTGAGAAATTCAGACTGCATCACACAAAAAGTTTAACAGACAACTCTGAAAGTAAATGTAAAGTATCTAAACGTTTTTAAATTACTAAAACAAGCATATTACAATCTATATAAATAAAAACATCACAAAGGATTAGATCCAAAAATCAGAAGAACATTTTTCAGTTTGAATCAAATACTTGCATAAGCTTAGTTTGTAATTAAACACCTTCTGGCAAACCAGAAAATATCCAGCAGAGAAATATAAGGAGACATGATACTCATTTTGAAGGCAATATCAGAAAGAAATCTGGAACACAGCTTAGATGCTGGTGCATTAACATGAATGCTAGCTCAGAGATTGAAAACCTTTATCAAACTTCACATCAGCTACATAAAATGAGTTTTTAATGAAAACTTATTTCTCAATTTCGCATATTTTAATTGAGTATAAACACTCCTAAGGTAGCAATAGTGATAACACTGTAGTATAGCTGTTTCCTCATCCTTTGACCAAAAAGTAGAATATTAAAAGCAACACATATTGAAATGAAAAATATCTAAAAATAACGTTAGGAAGTTTTTTGACAGATGCCCTCGTTGCTTGTGCACCATGAAAGTTGATTTTTAAGCCACTGACATGAATTTTAAGAGCCAAGGAGCAGCAGCAATGCTGCCCCATTCCCATTGCCCTGAACCTCAATAACAACCCAAGGGCCAGGACATCAGAACTACACTTGGGGAAGGTGTTTCAAAATAAACAGGATTATTTGATTTACAAATTAGGACTATAATATGCTTAGAATACCAAAGTAAATGGGGATGCAGTCTTGAAATTAAGAACGAGGGAAAATCTTCAAATAAAAAAATCTTTATATTTTGGTAAGAAAAGAAAATTTGTATTCATAATGCTAAAGTGGGAAAACAACCATTAAAGACACAACCTCTGATACTTGTTCCTGCCCAGTTTAACTACCTTTTAAAATGTGTATTTAATTGAAAACTGAACCATGAACTAGACAAAAAATAGCATTACATACATATGCAAAATAATTCCACAATTTATGTCTCTTGTTTTATCTAACCAGACCAGTGATTTCAAGTTTAGTATTCCAATTTGTTATTGTCAAAAAATATCTGAATTTGAAGAACTGAGAAATAAGCTAAACTAAATGCTATTTTATAAACCATGCCTATGGATAAAATAGAATTTCCAGATTTTCATAATTCACAACTTTTTTTCTAGCACTGCCTTTTCTGTCTCTTGAAAAGGCTCTGTTAAAAGTTCTATCAATTTAGGAAATTCTCATTTTGGCTAAAACATGCTTTTGTGATGCCATACTATTATTATTATTATTTATTTGCAGCAATAGCCTGATCAGGTTGGGGATTCTAAAGCTTTTATAAATGCTACAATTATTTGAATTGTTTTTCAGTAAGCACTAAATATCAAAAATTGCACCTTTACTCAGCTAAGCAGAATTACCTTTTACCACTCATTCCATAAAGTATTAGGCAAATTTCACTGAAAAAGCCAGCACAAAAGAATAAAGATCTAGAGATCTTTTATAGTCTCAAATCAATAATTTGATATGCACAAGGTTGAAAAATAAAATTGGTTAGAGAAAAAGACACAGATTGTTTTATAAATTAGGAAAGGAAGTTTGTGTTAAATTTTTATTGAAGGAATTAGACTTTAATGGTCAACCTATGCAATATTCTGTAAATCAGCAGTGCACCCTGGCAACAAGAACATAATGGGTGGGGATTTCACAGCCTCATCCTGCTAATGGAAAGGACCCGACCTCACCAGGGTCATGCACTGCAAGTCGGAACAGCCACACTGCAAATTATCGCTGCTCTGCAGCCGCCACCGTCTGCTACCTGCAAAGGGAATGTAACTAAGCATGCTGCACTCTGGTCATTAAAAATTAACTTCTTCTCAATCTACATGGATTTTAGAAGCTTTAGAAACAGAAAATCTTAAGGTAAATGGGTTTTTGCTTACAATTCAAAGTTACTTGCAAAATTAATACACTCTTCCACGTATTGTGGATATTGATATTCAGGTTAGACCTGGAGTTTTCCGGGAGGTGACAAATGAGAAGTTTGCGAGCAGGGATGTATTTACACAGCATTGACCCAATGTTCCAAACTTCTTGTGCAATTTGCCTTTACTTATGGAAACAGTAACATTGCAATCAATAAAACAACATCAGCTAAAAACCTGACGTGTACAACAAGGTGTAAGAAAAGAAACCTATTACATATGTACTTCAACATGTAATTTTGGGACACACAATCCAAGATTTTTTCCTCATTCTTGAGCAAACAGCATTCCAAATATCTATAAGCGATCTATGTGACTGCTGGAGTAAACTTTCAGTTCCCTGCAGGTACTTTTCCTCTGATAGCGATACACTCAGCATATGTATATACTGAAAATTCTACATTGCTGTTCTTGGCATGTAATTAGGGGCAAAGGAAAATGTGCAGGACTAGAATCTTAAGTGTTTGTTTAATAACCTTTATACAGCTCATTTCTGAATGATTTTCTTCCTCTCTGGAGAGGCTTCTAATGTCAAACACTGGTATTCAGGTGAGTCATGGTTACTGAAGAGGCACAGGGAAGGCACATGACAAAATTATTAATTATGGGGAGGGAAGGAGGCAGAGTATTCCTTTTACTCCATAAACGTCCTTGTAAAACAGAACATTTAATACTCAAGTCAAATACAGTTTCAATAGTCAATAGCCTCTAAAGTCTTACTGCATAAAGTCTTACTTGATAACAGTTGGGGATTTAAGAATGCCATTTAAAAACTGTTGCAAATGTGATTTTTGGAAGGCATGGGAGATGTTTGAGAAGGCAAAAAGATTAACCACTTTTCAACAACAGAAACAGAAATTGGGCAATTATTCGATATCTAAGATACCTAAGCTATCTATCACTAAAATGGTGAGCTGAACAGCTTTAATACAGTAATTTAAAATATACTATTTCATACTGCTGCCAGTTATTGTTCATTTTTCAGATTCCTTTCTTTTACACCAAATGGCAAGAATTGTACCAAGGCCAGCAGGAGAGGTGGTCAGCACAATTTTCTGCTAAACTGGAATCTAACACTTCATATTCCAACACCAAAAGGTTTATCTATAGATAATACCTTAAAGTAACAGGACAGGTGAAGTTTGGGGTTGGTTGTTTGGGGTTTTTTTTTGAGGCAAAGGGAAGAATTAAAAAAAAAGAGAATTGTGGTTTTACTCTAAATCCTTTTATCTTCAGTAAATTACCAGGTTATGGAAACTTAAGACTATTTGGTCATGCTTTTTTATTTTGTGTTTTACCTGCAACCAACTTCCCACATTACAAAATAGCCTCAACTAACTCATCTATGAGAGTACTCTTGCACACAACGTTAAATTATTATGCAGTACCTTATAGTGATGACAATATGCAGAGTAATCAAAACATAAAATCAATAGTGACACCTAAAGAATATTAAGTTCATAAGCACCATCCAGGCTAAAGCCATTGAAACCATTTTCTTCCTCTGAAAACTCTTAAACACTGAGCAGTCTATATTTACATTTATAATCCCAATGGAACCTTCGTACAAAAAAAAGAAATATTTAAAATAAAGACGACTGCAAAAATTCTAACACTTCTTTCATTCTGGAACAACTACCACAAGCACCCTTATCTGCTTTAAGCCAATTCAAACAAAACAATTTTTAAGTTTAAAGACTGAAAATGTTGAAAACTCTTCCTCCTGCTCCCTCTCCACCCCTTCTCCCCAAGATTTGGAAACCATGACACACATTTCAGAGGGATCTCACCTATGGACCACTGTAAGTAAATGTAATCTATTCAAAGTAAACTTCTGTGGAATGGGACAACTCCATAGGAGAAGCAGAACTTGAAAAGTAAATCAAATAGCTTTGGGGTTTTCGCTTGAATTCTTGGTGGGTTTGCACATTTGGAGCTATAGAATTTCTAGATAAAACTTTACAAAGTAACATGAACAAGCAATTACTATGAAAATCAAGTGCAAGAGTACTTTGTTTATAAGTACAAGTGCCAACTCCACACGACTGAGAGGGAAAGCCTTTTACAAAACACCAATATAGCCACAATTCCTCATTACAGTTTTGCTTTATTACAGCAAAATTTATTTCCCAAAATTTGGGGATTATTTTCTTCTCAAATCCTATCACTTATCCAGAAGAAAACATAGAATATTAGAAAAAAATTTATTAAATGCATTAGAGATATAATTGAAATTACAAACATAATTGAAATTACCTAAGTTTACATCAGCTGAGAATCTTTTACATCTCATTGCAAGAAACATGTATTTGGAAAACAGCATGGCTCCTTATAAAACAGCACTGTGCTGCACAAATTCCACTGCAGTTTGCCTCCCATGTTTTCCTCCTAAGCAGTTATGAATCATTACATAGAGACTGGCACAGCAGGGCTAGAGCCAGAAACATTAATTGCCTCCAGGCACCAAGTCATGGTCTCTTGCCTGCTTTCCTCAGCACACCTTCACAGCTTCAGACTCATTTCTGTTCTCTTCCTGGCAAAATTGGGCACTGCACTCACCCCGCTTTAGCAGCACCCCCAGCTCCTGCACAATCCTCCCCTGAGGAAGTCTCACCCATTCCAAGCTAGTGAGGGTTAGGCAGGGGTGATTTGCTTCACAAACCTTGTGTACTCCAAAGACAAAAGGAGCAATGCCAGCATTAACAACCTGAGTCCTTACACAGTGAACTGCCAATACTTCGAGGGTTTCTCAAGCTGTCTCAAGTTGAGGAAACAAACTCTGCATAGCAAAAGAAGGATCTTTAAAAGTAATGAAAACACAGCACCAGATTTGGGGTTTGTTTTTCATAAAGCTACAATGATTTTAGTAATTGGAAAAAACCAAAGCTCTTTTTCCTGTAAAGCTTTCAAAGAAACGAAAGCTTTCTTTAGAAAACTTCATATCGTATCCCACTACATAATCCAACAAGTCCATCTTTGAAGCAAACTGACACTTCAAATTAAATCCTTTTAACCAAATGTAAAACCAAATAAATTCTGAAACAATGCAATATTGATTCCATCCTACACTTCCCAAAATCCCACCTTCTAACATAAGTTAAATTCAGATTCAATTCAAGTGATGCTATCACCAGGAAGACAGTTTCCTTTGCTACAAGTCCATGGAAACTATAACACTGCTTTAACAAATCAAAGGAAAAATGGAATCAAAAGACAGTACAATCCCTAAAACTTAAAGCAGCAAACAAGCACAAACTTTAGCCAGGGGCTTACAGATCAACATTGACCACTCGCTTTGTATTTCCCCCACCCCATTCTGTGTGTCACCAATTGCTTTTGGTCACCCATTAATTCATTGTTTTACAATTCCTTTCCTTAGATCACACTGTGCTTTCACTTCCATAATTCTCATGGGGATCAAATACAAACCCCTTTAGCACCATCCCAGTTAACATATGAAGTGTTTGATTCTTTTCACCCGCCAAAGCACAAGCACAGAACATTGATTTATATTTTTTTTAATTAATCCTGAAGACAAAACAAAACAAATGTTCTCTACCCTGCTGGAGGTCCATTCCAAAAGAGTTCATAGTCCCTATTTTATGCAGCCAGATTCTCAAAGACAAAAGTCTCCCCCTAGACTACAGAACTATTATTTGCAAGGCAACGTTTAACATCTCTTGTAGACTATTTAACAGGATTCAAAAAACCAAACTGAATCAAATAAAAAGCATATTCATTTTTAATTAAAAATCAACTCTCTAGAATACCCCAGTGGGTATCTCCAGTTGCCCTCATCAGTGATCTCAGAGAATAAAAACCTCAACAAACACAACATCCAGTAAGGAACTCCCTGTTTACCACTGCCCTTGCTGCATTACTCCAAAAATGTAAAATGTTACTTTCAGCACGAACATCTCATGTTTATAATGACAGGTATCTAACATTTCATGAGGAAGCTTATTTCACTGATACTCACTTCAAAGGCAGAATTTTCTTGCAGACCCTCAAACCCACAGACTCTTAAGCATGACAAACAGATAACCCTTGATTTGAGGTTGTACAGACCTGAACCTTAACCTGGCAGTAACAGTGAATAAGACACAACAGGAGTTGCTACTGCTTGGATATTTATACAGAGCAAACCACAAGATCATAATAGACTCCCCTGGAATTATCTGAGACCATATCATATATGAATTCAATCCAGAAAGCCATAAGAAGATATTTATAATTAGTTTGTAAGTACCTATATCTGTGGAATAGCTTGTTACAAACACAAGTTACTGCAGATTAAAAGCAAAGAAGCTCTGCTTCAGAGCTTCAGAGCCAAGGAGCTGGATTTCAGCCTCCCAACAATTATGTGAGCAGGCTTCATTAGGAATTGCATTTTTGAACTAACACTCTAATCATAATTTAAACAGGAATGTAGAGGACAGCACAAAATAATTTTAACAGATCGAATATAATTAAGGCTTCCAAAATAAAACATTTTCATCAAAACTTGAAAAAAATCTGATGATGCTTTTGCCTCACAAACACTTTTTTTGCATTGTGAAAAGTCAATAGTATCCTGCATTCAACTACCTAAAGTTTTTTGCCTGATGCAATCCTACTTCTTAAAAACATCAAAATAGTTCACTCTGCCAAGGAATTGCATTTATGAAAAATGCATGTTGTGAATGCCAAAGGCCATGTTTATAGAATGAAAAAAAAAAAAAAATTCAATGCATCCTTTAAAAGATGACAAATAGTCTTTACAAAAGCCATTCCTGCTCTTTCCATTATGGAAAAAGAAATCACAGTGGGAATACTAAGCTCAGCTTATATTTGGCAGCTCACTGACCAGACAGGCTATTAACTATATAAAGAGCTTTTCCTGAACATTTGTTTCCTTAAATAAAGTTTTGATTTTTCAATGATTGAAATGCAGTGATGAATGTAAGTGCAAGCTGCTTATTAGAAATAGTATCTCATCATCCCTCAACTCCATATTTCACCCTATCTCCTATATCAAATGCATTTCTTCTGCAGATTCCAATACATCCCTTTAGTCCAGAACTTGCATCACATTCCTTAACATCTTTTGTTCCCAGGTATCCCTCTTTTATTTTCTACAGCTTCCTATCTCCTGGTTGTCTATTCCTCCACCAATTCTGTTTAAAAACCTTATCTTAGATCCTGAAGCCTCAGCAAGTCTCCTTCACTGCCTCTTTCGAGACATAATCTGTCCTTACATTAAGTGAGCTCTCCTTGTGTCTCCGAGCCGAGCTCCTCCTCTGTGTGATAGCAATCACCTCTGGCCTTACCACCAGGAGAAAGTTTGGTGTGGTTGTTGGTTTGCTGGGATTTCTTTCAATATAAATATAAAATAGGGAAGTAAGAAAAGGCTGGAGTTCTTGTTAATAGTGGATAAAAAAAAGGTTTGGTATTTATGGTGAACCCTCTGCAACCAGCAGCATTCAGATGGACTAGGCTTAATGTGCTTCATTCATTATGCATATTAGAGGGAGGCGTCCTATCAATAAATGAAACTTCAAAAAGAAACAAAGCACCTCAAATTTATTATTCTGATAGTATTTCCCAATACTGAATCATGTTTGATAACACTGGAAAAGGCTCACTGAACTGGAGACATGAACAGAAATTCAAAGTGACAGAACAAAGTACTCTGTGTGATCACTTATAAAAGTTTAGCATCTAAAAAAGTCAGCCCAGTTTGCCCAGGAGCACACAACGTGACCAATACAAAAACTCTGTTAAGATATGAATTTTTAGAATTTTGTTGTTCTTTAGCTTTCAGTAATTTGGTTTTGAAGGAGTGGGGAAGATAAGGAGTTTTTCTGAATTTCACTGGATGAAATTTCATATACAAATTCTTTTTCTTGCACTATTTCTTCCTGTTTTCTGCATTTGTGTTCAGGCAGCCAAGGGACCTAATGAGAACTTTTACTGAAAACAGAAAGAAATTATAAAATACTATATTCTTTATAGTCTTTTCTTATTCATTTGTCTTTCCACAGATGCAACAGAGCAAAATCTTAAATCAATTCTACTCTGATAAATACTGTTGCAACAAAACAATACACAGGTACATTATTTTAACCTCTTAAGAGAAACTAAAATTCAATTCTTTCAAAGTTCATTTTTGTTTCCCTCCCATGATAGCATAAACCAACATTGAATGAAGGTTTTAAAAGCAACTTTTTTAAAATAAAAAAGAAAAATAATGTAAAAGCTTGTATCCTAAAGTGTTTTTTGCTGATCATTTAAATAATTCATTTTCTATAGTCGAACAGAAATTAAGAATGCAATATTTTCATTTGCTTTAGAGACAACCTGACTCATTCAGAAAGGACAGGGTATGTGGAACTAAGGCAGGAAAGATTTGGGATTTGTGAAGGTTTTACAAACAGCTGGTAAACATATTATCATAAACCTGGTAAATTCAGGGCAAATCTTGTCTACTCAGAGCAGTCATTTGAACCTGGAGTTCTCCTTTCTGGTTTTGAGCAGAATGTCCCTGACTCCTTCAAGGAGATACTGACACCAATAACAGGACAAACACTCCTTGTCAAAGCAGCAGGTAATGGGGGATGAAGAGTTACCCCAAAAGAGCCAAATTACTGAGCTCATTCAGAGGATGTGGCCTTGTCTCCAAATGCCCATTTGCAGACAGCTCTGCACAGCCCTGGATTCCAGCTTCAGGAGAGCCAGGATTAGGCAGAGCACAGGCACACACGACCCCCCCAAGGCTTCCTTCTCTTGTAAGAACCTGAAGCAGTGCAGCTTGTCTGCCTGCACCCTGCTAACCTCTAATTGAGATTTCCTAGCAGAGGTATAATTTAGATGAATGAGAAAAAAGATTGGCCATTTATTTTCGATGTCAAGGGAACTCAAAGGGTTTTACTAACTCATGTACATAGTAACCCATTATTTTTAGAAAGGAAAAGTTTTTATCCTTTTAAAAAGTAGTTATACCACTATCACAGTTATTAGATAAGCAGTTGCCAGCATAAATGTAACACAGAAACAATCCTAAAGAAACAATCACCATTCATAAACATAACACTTTGTATTGGATACCGTCAGAGAGCAGCCTCCTTTGGTTTTCTTGATCTGCAGAAGCAAAAGGGATGCAATCAGACACTCCCCTCAACAAAGTGTTTCCACTGAGTATGATTACTCTCCAAATCAATTCTCTTCAGAAGTGGATCTTTTACATACTAATGAAAGTTAATTGGAGCCTCAAACACCACCCACAAGAAAAAAAAAGTTTAATCCAAAGTTTCTTCCCTCTCAAATTTCCATAATATTGGGTTTTAGAAACAAAACACATGACAACATCCATATTAAGTCTTTAGATATTAGAAGAAAACCCTTTTCCCCATGACTTCCTTTTCAAGGATCACCTGTCACACTCTAGGTGATCCTTTGTATTAAATGATACTACACAACTAATAACATTTTTGAATCATAACAAAACCAATGGAAAGTTGTTCTATATTTCAATATTTCTTTAGCAATCATCATTGCAGTCTGTCTAAACAATTCTCTGTGCACTGACATTGACAAAAATGTGTTTTCATCAGGAAGTTAGACACTGTCATTAGGTTTCATGAAAAGCTATACTTTTCAGTTCCTAGCCACTTTTTCACACCTCACTGCACCATTGGGTTGTGAATGCAACAGTTTTGACATCTGTCAGGTTTAGTTTTATTTACTTGAATACAAACATTAATAACAGATTACTGGCAAACTGCAGAGAGATGATGAATTAGTTATGTTCTTATTCTCCCACACTGGAACAGGACCAAGAGAGGAGGGGTCACCACACTCTCTGCTAAGAGAAAACCTATCCATCAGCCACAACAATCATCTACAAAGCTTGATAAACACAGCTTGGGAAAGGCAGTGATTCAGGTCACTGTTTCAAAGCTGATATTTTACATACCAGATCTTGCAACACTTTTTGATTTCCTAGAACTATTTGGTAAGAAAGGTATTTGATTGTCAACAGCTGCAATAACTTGAGATACAAGTAGAAAATGCACTTAACCTGCTCTAAAGCCTAATACTTTTCATATTCTTCTACTAGTTCCCAGAAGTTCCAAATACAATTTTTCAAATCCTTTTATATCCTTGTAGAAGTAGTTGTCTATGCTGGAACCTTACAAACAAAGGAAAGTGTTGCAGAATTTTTATTGTACACATTAAGGTGAATTAAACACACATTTGTGCACACAAAAGACACAAAATGTCCTGTCCCCAAAGAGGATCTTTGCTTCATAAAGCTCTGTCAGGAAATGAAATCACCTGAGGATACTTGAACAAAACAAATCTGGCTCCAGCACAGGTGGAAAAAAAGACTTAGAATTTTTAGCACAATTACATCACCCTAGCTATTAAATATATATAAAATTAAATATATATATATATACTTTAAAAGACTGGCAGTCATGACTATGATAAATAACAGCCTCTGAACTAGTTATACTCAAGGCCCAAACTGTAATTCTCTCACACATGCTTACATATAGAAAATATATATATATGTTTTCTATATAGAGAGAGAATTATAGAATATATATAGAGAGAGCCTAACGCTCTTCATTAAGTAGAGCTATTTATGTTTCCAAATCCATGTATTAATGCAAGGAAGCTCTCAGGTAAGAAATATGAAAAACTGTGGAAAATGTTATGAATAAATATTGTCTTAAGGTTCTTTAAGTCTCAACCAATTAAGCATCGATTGCCAGAGAGGGCAAGCAGCTTTGTAAGCTTCTCACAGACAAGATAGGTGTCCTCATTTATTCATGTCATTGCTGAGTTGTACTCCAGGGACAGCTGCAGTTGGGAACCTCCATGTTCTGCATCAAGCATCATTGCTATGTAGCCCAACTCCTAAAATGTTCAGAACAAAAAAAAAAGGAAGATTTCGACCCAATGAGAAAAAAGGTACAAACTGAACATCAAAAACCTGAGAGCTGTGGCTTGTTCCTCTGCAGTTGCACTGCTCATTCTAACAGTAAAAATAATGGTCATTGGTTAAGCCTACACAGACAGTAATAAGGCAGATCAAACCAAATAATGAATATGACACAAGGTTTTAAAAGTTTAAGACTAAATCATGTGAAAGATTACAACATTACTAATTGCTTTCTGCAAATAGACTGAATAGGATCATGAAAAAAGACAGTTCCCTTCTTTAAACTTGTAGTTCAGCCCTGCAGCCCAACCACCACTGGGTTCTACAGGACCACAGTTACCCCAGAGAACTCCTGCTGGGATTGCAGCACACGTCTGTCTCTCCCTGACCCACTCACAGCCTCCTCAGCAGCAGAGCACAGGCACCTGTGAGAAGGAAGGGCACAAAGAGCTTCACACCCAGCCACTGTCACCACTCTCCCTGCATCAGAGCTGGGCTCACATCAGCCGGTCACCAGAAACCCACCCTGCTCCAGAGCTCTCCTCTCTTGCCCGAGGAGCAAGGAATGCCAGAAAAGGTTCCTCAAAGAAATGTATCTGTGAGGCACATTCTGCTGCTCATCCACAGGGTATCTGTCCATGCTGGAAGTGGGCAGCACTGAACAGGAATGAGATCTCACTCAAATCCACTTCAGATGAGTGCAAAGGAAGCGAGCAGACACCCTTAGCTCAGGTTCTCTACAGCTGAGATCCTAATCCAAAGATGGGAAGCTCATTCAAAACCTTTAATCTGAAGGCTTCTCTTTATATAAAGATGAGACAGCTTTGAAAGCAGACTCAAAAAAACAGATGTTACATCTGCTTTGGTACACATGATGTCTGATGCTCCCTGTTACATGTCAACAGTTCCCAAAAGGAAGGTCTAAATTCAGGCCTAGGCTCTAACTTGGCTGCTGAGCTTCTATCAAAGAAATATTAAAGAAAAATTCATTCTGTATAGATACAATTTTTACTAAAGCAATTTTTCTTTCAGGGACAAAGAATTTGGGAGGAAACTCAGGACACAGATTAGATATATAAATAGCACCTTTAAACTTACGAAGAAAGACACTATAAGGACAAATTTATTGGCTAAATAAATTCAGTGCCCTACACAATTAAATTCTTAGTCATGTTTACTAAACCTATTGCTATCAGTACAACTGAAAACACCCCTGCTTTTTTCAGCATAGCAGGGATATGTGGTATCTAACAAGCTGAATTAGTCCTGCAACAATAGCTAAGAATTATTTTTCTTAGCAGTTCACTAGAGTGGCTTAATAAATACTTTTCCAAGTGCTCACATTTACTCATCAGCCTTACACACAAATCACCTGACATGGAAGTGTTCATAACTACAGCTCACAGACTAAATACAATTGCATCTTCTTCAACAAACAGATCAAACATAACACTTTTCTTGTGAGTATTTTCACATACCCACCATCACTTAAGAACAGGCATTCCTAGAGTTAAGCACAGAAAGGAAAAACTGCAACTTGCGGCATCTTTTAGAAACACAAGACAATTAGAAAAGACTATGCACACTGTCTTCATTATTGTCCTTCATACCATTCATGTTATTCTGAATGCAAAGAGAGCATATCACTGCATTTGCTTCCTAACCTAAAGCAAACCAGTGTGGTTTTGAATCAGTGGAGTCTGGTTCTTTCAAAGGCATTCTAAAGGCAAAGAGCTACAGACAACACTTTGGAATCAGGAGTGCACAAACAGAGGCTCAACTGTTGCTACACTAAATCACGTTTCTGTTATGTCACATTGTCTTCACAGATCCAGTATGCCTTATGTCTGTAAAATAGCTCAGGAACAACTTCAGTTTTAAAGCTAGGAATAAGAGTAATTTCCTTTGCTATGCTCAAGCATCTTTTTCCCTTTTTTTACTTCTTTGTATCTTGGAGGGAAGAGGAAGAAGGTGATGGGAAGGGAAAAAAGAAAAAGAAAATAAAAAACTTTCAGGGACACACTGCCAAGAAGCTGAGAATCTCAAAGGCTACATTAATCAAGGAAAATCTATGCTTTCAACACTTCTCAACTTCTGCACTGAAAAAAACACAGGAGAAGGAAAAAAACACTCTTCCCAGGAATCTTGAAGCCTGTTAAAGTATCTTTGAAAAAATAAAAAATCTACAAGGAACAATATTCAAGATAAACCATTCTCCTTATGTCACATTCACTCCATGAAGAAAATAGTCTCTAGAAAAGTGACATAGTGGTCAACTGTCAAAATGAAATGTAATTTAGCACTAACAATAGGTAAGGATTGTTAGTCTAAGTGCTCAATAAAAAGCATGAAGATCTCCTTGAAGGAAATGCTTTTAGCATAAGTTGTATCTAATAAAATTTTAGATATTCCTGCAAAGAAAGAAGCACTATGGACTATCTTCTTCTTATAAAATCTAAAATATGTTAGTAATGAAAATTACTATTTGATTTTCCCTCTATTTTTCCATATACCTTTGTAAAAGGTACTGGTGGTTCTTCCACAAGTAGACCAATTGCCCAAATGTTCACTTCTGTGCAAGCAGCAGCTGCTTTGTTCCAATTGTGCAGAAATTTAGCACACAAAGTTACTAATTGGACACTGAAAGTAGCTTGTGAAAGTTGCCATCACTATTACAATTATAATATCCTAAACCACCTTTCTTTGGCTAAATTATATAAGCACTTAAGCTTTTTAAAACATTCATGGAGGTGGAACAGCAGAAGCTGTTTACCAAGTCACTGGATCTCTCCTAAAGGCCTCTGGTTAGAAGCTACTTTTGGGAAATAATCAACCTCAAAGTGGTAGAAATGTTTTTGAAAAGCCTGGGGCATTCCACTGATTTAACCCCCATGACCTCTTCTCAGCTTAGCGGAGGTGCCAGAAGGAAAAAAACTTCAAAAGGCCAAGAAGCAATTATGAGTTTAATCCTGAGAAAGCAGAAAACAGGAGTGACCTAGGGAGCCAGGGCCAGAAGGAGTGAGCAAGTTTCCTTAGCAAAGTTATTTACATTCGAGCTGGAGAAGGAAGCAGGAGTATTTTCCTGGAACCACGGAACCTGGGCCTTATACCAGGATTTTCTCCTGCCAGAACACACAGGGCAACCTATGGCCAACCCCCGAGCCAGGAGATGCAATGATGGAGAGAGAAGGACCACGCTGTATGCAAGCAAAGCCAGTTTATTACACTTATCACCAGAATTCATAGTTCTCTAACTTCCACACAATTTTCCACTCATACCCCCTTGCCCCTGATCTCTCAACAACAAACTTTTCAGTTATCAAGTCCTTGTTAACATCCTCTTGCACCACAGCAGTCAGACAGGATGTCTTCAGTTCTTGTTCTTGCCTTGATTTTATCTCTCCCGTGGCTTCCAGTGTACCAGGGCCAGGAGGTCCACGGTGCTACCCAACCCAGCTTCTGTAGCTGTCAGATCTCATACATTTCCCCCTTTCTGTTCTACAATCATTATTAGTTTTATTGATTTATAAATCAATCTCTGAATACATTGACTCAAGCAAGGCAGGTATATCACTATAATCAAGAGCACCCCTAACACAAACATTGCCATCTTAACCAAATTTTTGACCCATCCAGTGATCCCTCAGTTTCCAAAAACGTTGCTAAATCAATCAGCTCCATCTATTATTTTTAATTTGGCTACATTATCTTGCAAAGCTTTAATACGTGCATGAATAGATTGTGAGTATTCAGAAAGGTAAAAATAACACATTCCATCAAAATATTCACATCCATGTCCATGTGCTAGAAGAAAAAATCAATAGCAGCTTGATCCTGCAGTGTAGCATGTCTAATTGAGTCAACATGGGTTAACAATCCTGGTAAAGCAAGCGAATCAGCATTAGTTTGTGGAGCTAACCAGCAGCCTAGTTTGTTCAACAATCCCAGCGCCTTTCTGGCTGCTACTCCTGGAGCAAAAAAGGAGGCAGCCCACTGCTGTTGTAGTGACTAAAAGTCAAGGTTATCACAATCAGGGGTAAGCACAAGAACACTGCACTTCCCTCTCCGCAGAAATTTATGTTGTAAAATCATGGGCGTGTTGGGTGCCAACAGCGAGAGTTGCCCTAAACTGCAGGGGCCGCCCTTAACATGCAATGGAATACAAGCCCAAGCTCTGTCTCCACAAATAAAAAACACTCATGCTGGTAACAATAATGGAGCATTAGTAAAGCAAGAGATGTTGGTGGAAGTGTAATTATGCCAGGCACTTGCATTTTTAATATGGGTTGGCTCAGAGAAACATCCCATGCTTTAGATTGGTTTGCCCTAAAATAATTACATCTAACACAAAGGTCCATTTTTACAGATCCTGTAAGTTCTAATTCCNAATGGAGGCATTAGTAAAGCAAGAATGTTGGTGGAAGGTGTAATTAGCCCAGGCACTTGCATTTTTAATATGGGTTGGCTCAGAGAAACATCCCATGCTTTAGATTGGTTTGCCCTAAAATAATTACATCTAACACAAAGGTCCATTTTTACAGATCCTGTAAGTTCTAATTCCTGGGGCTCAAGGGCTGCATGAGGGAGATGTGGGACCCATTGGTCCCAAGCACCAGCATGATTCTCAGAATGAAGAACATGAGCCAAAGTGGGATGTGGCCATGTATCTAAAGGTAAACCAACGAGACAAGGAGAAAATGGGTTTTCAGAAGAGGTCATAGCCAAGCACACAGTATCTTGTTCTGTTAAATTGGCCAAAGTTATCCATACATTTGTCTTTGGCTGATTAACAGGCCAAGTAAAAGTATCAGGAGGAAGCACTAATTCTAAAAAAGCTTTTGCTAGAGTAAGCCAGATACTACCTTGAGGCAGTGGTGATGGAGGACTCCCCGTTGCTGCTGTGGGAGGAGTTAGAACTACAAAACTTATTAACAACAGCAAGCCACTGCTCACGTGATAACTCCTGATGTTCAGGTAAACCATAGCGATGCCCACACACCAACTGTTGAACTTGTACATTACTCCGACTTCTCCTCAAAGGGTCACAGTGCCTACAGTCAGCTCTTCTTTTATGAGATGCACAATACCAAAGGCACCCACATCTCTGACACTCACACAGAGTCCACGCTTGATGCCGCCCTGTGTGACAGGCCAAGCAGGGAAAGGAAATCACCAGACCTGCAGAAAGCTCACGTTCAAAAGAGGTCACATACTGGCTGGGGTCTGGGTGTTGCCAGTCTAAAGCAAGAAAACGGCCATGAAAAGGAAAGGGAGCACAGTATCGACCACCTCTGGACGTATGATCGACTGGTTCCCCGAGGACAGAAGATTTATCTTTTATTACTTGGACGTCTCTAGGAAACCCAAACCACCTCTTCAAGGGCATTAATCCTTGTCTGGATTCTGATCAGCTGGTTGCTCGATGAAGAACCTGATGCTCTTGGCTGGAACCCAACGAGGACCAGTATCTGTGGAAACACAAGCATAACCCCTTGCCATGTAATGAGGGGAAATGGGCCTGTAATTTTTACAACTTCTGACTCTTTTACAAGGACTCATGTTTTTTGCCCTATGTCTAATAACGTTTATTTAGAAGTAGAAAAGTGCATTATTATAGGGGAAATTTTGCTATCAGCATAGCAATTGAACAAATTGAAAACATACACAAAGCACTGTAACTGTTCCATTGGTGTACATCCCTGCATTCCCCCTTTCTGTTGAGCCAAAAGTTACTGAAGTGTTGAAAGAGCACATTCAATAATGGCTTGACCTGTGAGGGATGTCAGTGATATGAGAGATTCCCCAAAGGGCAAAAGAAGAGGAAAGTTGTTGAGAAGCATAAGCAGGACCATTGTCCATTTTAGTTGAGGAACCCCTAAAATTGCAAAAGCAGCCAAAAAATGGCGGCAAACATCTTTGGCACTTGCACCTGTGTAGCATGATGCAAATAATGCACCTGAAAAGGTATCGTTGGCTGAGTGAACATATTTGTCTGATCTCCTACAAGGAGACAATATTCCAGCTTAGAGCACCCCAGCTCCTGGTCGAGCTCAGGACTTCTGAAAACCAATCAGAAATATTCCAGAGAGGAAGTGTCTGATATCTCTCTTACCCTTGTTCTTGTAGCTCTAACAGCCCAATAATCAGTTTCTAGCACAAGACAAGTGTCTGTGGTGAGCAACACTAACCAAACCTGGAAAAAAGGAACTCTGCAGGGAATCTACAAGAAGTTCAGATTTAAGGGAACAGTGAGACAGGCAAAAGAACTTGTCTAACATATTTCTTTTCAAAATGAATAGGAAGACTAAACTCTTTTGAAAAAGCTTCAGCTCTCACACCTGCTTTTTGCCATGTTTCCAGAGAATTCAAATTCCACCTTACTGAAATATTTAAGCAGCTCCAAAAGCATTCATTTGGAAATACAGAACATGAGCTAATGTGAGTCTGCTCTACAATACAGCAAAAAAACAAGGACTGAATAACTGTAACAGAATTGTTCAGGTTCTCTGAAACTTTAGAGAGGAGAGAGGGAATTTAGAGAAGGGAAAGGAAATCAGCAGGAAGAAGAGGAGCTGACTGGAGATGGCTGGGTGGCTCCCCAGCAAATAAAAAGAAAACTCCACATGCTATAGCCAAGGAGACAAGTTTGAGGGTTTTTTTTAATATATTACATATTTCTAACTCATTTTGAAAAATATGTTGAAACTATCCTGAAAGAGGTAATTGTTCTTAAAATCAAGATCAAAATCTAACTTGTAGTTTCAATAATGCAATTTTTCAATTATTCCTCAAACCACTTTTCCTTGTTTCCTTGTTAAAGTTTTTATTCTAATTAACATCATCTTTAGCAGTAAAGACAAACTACAAGGACCATGTTTTGTTCCTTACATGACATCTAAATCTTGCATACAAAAAAAAAACACAACTAGAGTTTTTGTTTCTAATAAATTAAAACTAGAAAACAATTTCTTTTCTTGCCACTTCATCTTACATCAATTATTTGATGGATCTAAATTACTTGAGTTTTTCTCAACCTTAGAAAACCCTCAATTGCCACAGCAGTAAGCTTAATAAGACCTTAAGAGAAGGTCTTTTCCACAAATTACACACCAAATGCTATTGTTCAAACAACACTTTCCTTAGATGAATAATTAATATCAGCACTTTTCTGAAAAAAAGTCCAATGAAATCTCGTAGTGATGTAAATTATAGCAAAACCACTGTTCACCACTCAGTTGTTCACACTACCTGCTGTCATTTTCAGCACTCAGCCTCAAAACACAGCACAATGGTGTTGCACCCTTCTGTCAAAAGGAGAAATACACCTCAGCTTTAAGTTAGGAGCCCCCTTCCCTCCACCTCACCAAACATAACTTGCACTTTGTGATGCTTCTGTGCAAATCCGCAAATCGAATTTCTCCCCTTGTTCACAGATTCAAGACTACAGCTGTTTTGTGGTAGACATTTCAAGAACCAGACAAACTATTGATTTATGGTAATGAACCATTGACTACTTCTATAATATCATCTGCAGAAAAGAACTTATTAAATGATTCAACTGATGAAATCAAATGTGAGAGGCAGATTTTGAAGCAGAGATTTGGCTTCACTGACTGTGTTCAAGCATAACTGTTAGGGTAGTATTTACCAATGTCATACATCATCCATATGAATGAACACAACCTCTGTGTGATTTCTTCTTTCATATAAATCACTGCTTTCAGTGCCACATCTTTTAAAATTTCTATTTGAAAATCACAGAAGCAAAGTTTTAGTAGGAAGGGATCCTTGAAAATCATCTACTCCAACCAGCCTGCAGTGAGTAGAAATATCCTCAACTAAATCAGATTGCTCAGAGCCCCATCCAACCTGACCCTGAATGTTTCCAGGGATGGAACATCTACACCTTTGGCAAATCTGTGCCAGTGTTTTACCACCCTCATCACAAAAAATATCTTCCTTAAGTCCAGTCTGAACCTGCCTCCCCTTAGCCTAAAGCCATTAGCCCTTGTGCTATCACAACAGGGCCTGTGAAATAGTTCATTCCTGTTCTCTTATAGACCCCTTTTAAGAAGTCAAAGGCCTCAAGAACATCTCCCTGGAACCTTTTCATCTCCAGACTGAACTACCCAGCTCTCTTAGCCTTTCATCACAGGACAGACACTCCACCCCTTCGATAATTTTTGTGGGCCCTCTCTGGACCCACTCCACCAGGTGTGTTTTAACACTGGCAGACAATTTACTTGCAAACCTTCTTATGCATAAGGGTAGGATACCAAACTGGGAGAAGAGTTGTTTGGATGTTGGATGTTTTAAATTACACAGGACTCACTGCTTTATTATTATTATTACAGTATTGCCCTCCAGAACATATACCCTCAGAGACAGTCACACGTGTTCCCAGCTTTGGCAATTGATGCAAGATCCCTTCCAATCCACAGCTGTCTTCATGTTACACTTAAAAACACATACAACACAAATACACCCAGATAAGATAGATGAGATCCAAGCCAAACCACCCAACTTACAACAACCAAATTGCTTGCTGTCCTAAATAACCCTTTGGGATTTTTGTTTTTGCATCAGAGAAGAAAATCCAGCAACTGGGAAATAATTTTGCTTGAGAAATTTCATTAACAGTGAAATCACTGCTGCTCCAAAAAGCTGCAGTGGCTGTTTGAAAGAACTATCATGAGAAGCACCATCTGCAGAGGTGTGTAGCTCCAGACTTGATATCTTTTACTTCTGTACCTTGGGGTCACTTCCATTCAGGTGGAATTACAGTCACTTCTATTTCAAGAAGATTAAACCCTATTGACAACCATCCTGCTTTTCATCTGAATTTGCACTATAATCCACATTCTTCATAGGAAAAAAAAAAAGAAGCAATTATCCTCTATCCACTGAGGATCAGGCACACATCATGAATAGTCTTTGAAATGAGATAATTTTGTATTTACTGCTCCTTTAAGTATTACTACGTACTTAAAAAGTTAAATAGAGGTAGAAGCCAGATGAACAAAGGTGAGTTCACCTAGACAGTCTGAATTCATGAAGAGCTAATTCCATCAATCTGGTGCACATGGAAGTGTGAACAAATGTCAAGCTCAAGAGAATAACTTCTCCTTCCTACAGGTAGATTACCCAGGTGCAAACACGTACAGCAGCTTTCTAAGATCCATGGCATTTTCAAAAATCTTTATGCAGTAAACTACTCTGCTCCTTGGGTATGTTTTACAAGACAAACAGAACTATCAGAGCTATAAAAACACACAGAATTCTCTACAAGTTCAAAGAGAACAGCTTTTACACTGCACTTCTGCACTTTTTCAGAAACCAAAAAAGCTACATTACAAATCATAGTGTAAGCACAAACAGCTCCTCAGGCTTTAGATAATATCAAAATCTATTAACGTAGGGGTCTTAGTATTGTTCCATCCACACAAATTTGTTTTTATTTAGGGGCAAAATAAACAGCTGAGGCCATTATGAGCAGACAAGCACAGTCTTCTCTAAAGCAAGTTCATTTTGTCTGGGTTTTGATAACACCAGATGTTTCCTAATGCTCTACAAAGAGAAGTTGTTGAAATTTATTGCTTTGAAAATCAGACACCTTTCTAGAATACTTATTAATATGCAAAGACAAGATTCAACCTGTGTCTAAACATCAAATTAGAGTCAAACTTCTATTGGAAAATTGAAATACGTCAATTAGACTGAATTCTAGCACTAAATTGGAGCTGAACACAGAAAAAAAATTACTGCTACTCTAAGACGTTTTATTAAGAAACAAAAAAGAGGCAGAGTAAAAATCTGTATTTCACAGTAAATGCCTAGATTTACTCTTGGAATTTAATACTGAGGAAAAGTAACTAATTTTTACTGATTAAGACTTTCCTATAAAACTGGCTTAACTTAACTGTGACTTACAAGAAATCACAAAGAAAAAGAAAATCTAGAGCCAGACAGGAGATGCTCTGTCCTGGTGAAAGGGTTATCAGGCATTCATTTGTTTTCTTACAATCTTAAGTATGAGAGGTGGGCAAAAGACCACAGTGAAGCTTTGTCCTCTTCGTCTGAGCAGTTATTTAATTTCCATCCCTTGGGAAACCTTCTGCAGGGATCAACCCCCTGGTCTTCTGAGAGACACCTTATCGGCAAAAACAACTACAACCACTTTCAACTACCATCCCACTCCAAGACAAGTGCTCGGGGTGGGAGAAGCCATCTTACAAGTCATATTTTCACCATTTCTTTTGCAATCATAGGTATCACATTGGATCTTCAAAGGTGTCAGAGTGTGTGTGCATAACCAAGTAATTCCTCTCTAGATCAGTGGCCCAAACAGTCCCCATTTAAGAGTCCAAAATGTTTTCTGCACTGTGCTCAAGCAGTTGCCACCTGGGGTAGCTTGCACATAATGGGTTAGGACAGGGCTGAGATACATTTTTAGCCAACCCCCTAAAAGTGAGCAATGCTGATGAGGAAATTTAAATGGTGCCAAGTGAGTTAAATAAGCATTCAAAGGCCAGGTCACATAATAGCATGTGGGTACAGTTACCATGTCTTTTTTACCATGGGAAGTTCCAACATAAGCCTGGGTAATCAGAGCTGGCAAAGTTTGTGTCAATGTAGTGAAACACAAAAAGGTCACCTTCAGTGAATTCAATTAAATGCACAATGAATCAGGCAGCAAAGCTGCACAGCCACTACCACTTGTTTAACTGTCCATTGTATGTAACAGTTAAGGGGGGAGGGATCTGCAGTTCAGAGTCTTGTTCTCTTCACCTTCCAAATGAAACCCTTCGTAACCTTTTGTTCTTGGGATAGCCATGGTATTTTAGACTTTTGAACTTGATTAACTGAATCTGTGTTTTCTAATAATTCTCCCAATATACAATTCCTGGAAGTACTACAATAATTGCACTACCTGACACCATTAGACATGTTCCCATGTTGAAAAGCTCTAAAAGGTTTTCTGACTTATCACCAAAAGGCTTGAGCATTATCCAGCTGCATTTCTAATTTTTGCACATAGATGATCTAGACAGTGCTATATCCTCAACTACAGCTTTCCTAACAAACAGCCAACATAGGAAAAAACAAAACTCTTCTGCATCACCATAAATAAGATTCCTACTTATTCTGTCACTAAAAGCCTTCATGTTTTAAAGTTCTCCACCAGCTATTAAAAACTTTATGTCTCTTCTCTAATAACTTTTACATTGAAAAATAAAGAAATGATGCCACAGGTGTCAATAAGCAAAGCACATCTTTACTTTGTTTTAAAAAGAAAGCAGTTGGGAAGGCATCCTTTGAAACAGAGCAGCAGGCATGACTGAAATTGTACCCTTCCAGTCAGTACAAACAACTGCCTATTTCAGACCCCAGTTTTTTATGCATCATCCAAGTTAGTTTTGATTGGAACCTATTTGTCTTCTGAATACATTCCCACACAACTCTAGGAGTCACTCTGTCTCAGGGAAACACAGTACTTCCTGGAATTCTTGACATGCCAAGAAATCAGAGTTGCTCCTATTGCTCCTTGCTGACAGCTCTTATTATCAGTTCTGCCATTAACTTGGACTGAAATCCAATTCTGGCCAGCTCCTTGACAAGACATTTAAGACAACCAAATACTTACAAAAAATATGAGAAGAGTTTTCTATCTGCAAAGTTGAATTCTTGTTGCTGCTTTGCATTTTGTCGTTTTTCTTTTTCTACTGGAGAGCTAAACCAAAATATTCCTCCTTGGAATTTTAACACAGAGACTACAGTGGTATGGACATTTTGCATAAAGAGCCCATATCCACCCAAACTGTATTACATTGCTCTTTTCAGAGGTATGCTGAACATCAGCCTAGCTAAGAAATCTGCTGACACAACAGAAACTTTTACTACATTTCTGTACAAATGAGAAAAGTGCCTTTCACTCGCAGTTTCCAGGACCTTGAAGACTCACAAAGACAGCACAGTGCACTCTCTTGAATGAATCCCCTACAGCCATCTATGAGTTCTGGAACTCTCAGAATGTCCCAGTCCTACTGGGACAGTGGCTGTCCATGTGCAGGAGACCAATTCCTCTGTTCAGTGAAAATGAGAGAGGCTGAGATAAGGGAATGGAGTTACCATCATCCATCTCTCAGATGGAAGCAAAGAATGAAAGGCAGGATTTTTCTAAATAATTTACATCCATATCTACATTCCTTTTACATTGTAAGTCAGTAGGAATAATGAAGACAATCCTCAAAATACAGGTCAAAACCAAAATTATTCTACCACTGTCAGGAATGAAGTCAGGAAGGGCCAAGAGTCAGGAACTGAACTCATATTTGCTGACCTTAAATCAACTGCTTTTACCCCAAACGTGGCTTTATTCTTCAGCACTACCGTGATATTTGCAGCTCCAGGACTAATTTAAAGACTAGAAATAATCTTCATTTTCAAATAAGTGCCTGTCATATTTAATTAGAGAAATGTATTCCAAAATCCAGGTCAGACTTAAGCAGAGAAGAAATCTCCCTGCATTCTATTTCAAATCTTTCAGGAAAAATGTTATCAGAATTATAATGGGGCAGAGGGGAATGAAGCACCACCCCACAAACCTTCCATTGACAGTATTCCTAAGAGGTAAGGCATCCTTTATTTCTTCTGAAAAACCATATACACATGTAATATGTGTGTATATATGTATGAATTAAGACTGTCTCCTCCCTAACTATCTGCAAATAATGGAATGAAAGGAGAAACAAAACAGAAAAGTCTGAGCTGCAATGAAAGAAAACAGAGATTGGCAGATAAGCAGTTTTTTAATTTTGGTGGCTTGGGGCACAGTGATGTGAAAATAAGCAACCAGCAAAAAACGTAACAGAAATTTCCTCCAGGGAGCAGAGCTGTATAAATCTGTCCAAAAGAGTGAGGGGCTGCTTGACTGCAGAGAGAAAATGGTACACAAGAGGATTCAGAGGTAAAGTGACACACAGAATGCTTCCTGGCAGAGATATTGACTGATATCCACAATGTAACTACACAGATCAACATGTGGAAAAAGAAATACAGCAACTAGCAGCAGACAAGTAATTTCAAAATGCTTTAAGTATGAAAGACAGAATTTGGCAAGACAAAGACTAGGATTGATCAAGTACACAGTCCCTAAAATTGCTCAGGGAGATTGTCACAATATGGCAAAAGACTGTACAGTCTGAATTTGTATAATGGAGTCAGAACTCTCAACAAATGCTACTTGAAAGAAACAATTAAGGACTGGCATATGTCCCAAATCAATAAACGTAGGTAACTCTAAACCAGAGTATAACGGTCACATAAGAGAATCTAAAATGCCAATAATTGAGTCCTGAACACAGCTGGTTTAGATGGGATACAGCTTTAGAAATTCTACACACCAAGTGCCCTAGCACACATTTTAATCTATTATCGCTTCTTCAATAAACTTCACATACAAGAATGCTCTTCTGCCTTTGAGGAAAAAACCCAATCTGCTTCATCTTGGTATAGACTGAGCTGCCAAAGGCTGCTCAGGGATGGGCTGGGCATTGGCAGGTGCTCAGCAATTGTACTGAGCATCACTTGATTCTCTTCAGTTTTAGCCCTCACGCTCCTCTTTTCATCACCATTATTGCTACCATTATTATTGGCGCTGTTATTATAATCATCACTATTATATTTTTTTTGTTTCCATTATTAAACCACTCTTAACCCAGGAGTTTTACATTTTGTCTCCAATTGATTCTCCTCCCCACTGAGAGGAGGGAAGGTGGGGAGTGAGCAAGGGGCTATGTGGTACTGAGTCACCAGCAGGGGTTAAACCATGATACATATTAAAAAACAAAACTGTTATTGTCAACCCTCATTTTAAACAGCTTAACCTAAATTGTACTATAAAACAGTCAGCATTTAAGTACAAGTTTGTTGAAGGCTAAGAACTCTCCTGGGGGAGGAAAACAGCTTTATTATAAACTGGTTCCCTTTACATTAAAAGTATACTGTTCCTTGATGCAAAGCACGTCATCCATCACCTCTTAAGCGGGAAGTAATATGTCTGTAAATCAGGAAAACACTTTTAAGACCCTCAGAAAAATTCTAAAACAAAAAATATTGTGAAATTTATCTCTATTTTATATTTCCTATTCTCCCAATCAGGTAATAAATGTATTTTCTTGAACACCCAGCTCGTGTCAGGGGATTCCTCCTGGGACAGCCTGTCCCAGCACCTCACCACAGTGAGGGTGCTGAGGTGCAGGAACAGGCTGCTCAGAGAAGTTGTGGATGCCCTGTCCCTGGAAGGTTGGATGGGGCACTGAACAACCAGGGCCAGTGAAAGGTGCTCCTGCCTATGGCAGGGGTGCTGGAACGAGATGATACTTACAGTTCTTTGCAACCCAAACCAGTCTGAGATGGGATTTTCTACACCTCATCACACACACAGACACTCTTTAGGCAGAGAGCACGGCCACAAAGGAGAAGGCCATGTGTCTGCCACCCTGTTCCAGGGTGAGCAAAGTCCTCCAGTGCATTGTCATACTGGGTCAGACTTCTAACAGTGGAAAGTTTACAGGTAATACTGAATAAGCCATTAATTCATTCACCAACGAATTAATTCACTCATAGCACCAATGGTTGCTAAGGCAGCACTGATTTATCAATATGCCACCTCAAGATATTCACATGCAACTCTTTCTGCCCAATTTTGTGCAATTACAGGCAAGGCCCCTTGAAGAGAGCTGGAAGCAATCAAACAACCAGATGCAATCAAGACCCAGAGTGATAAGTACAAAATGGAGCTAAAAAGCTTGTTCCCTCAAACTGGTCACCCTGCCCAAATGGGCAGGGCTGCAAGACTTGCCACTGAGAAGCTGTGAAAGAGGGCAGATAGGGATGGCTCAGTCATCAGTGTCAGCAGCAGAACATTTCTATTGCAAATAAGGAAATAAAAAGGTTTAAGCCAAAGGGAAATATTCAAACATTGACATGAATATTTCATCTGCTAAAGCACTTTCATTTCCTGCACTTCACTTTAGCTGTACTTAATAAAAAAAAAAGAAAAACCCCTTTACTTTTCATTTAATTCATACTTCTGTAAATTACTGTTCTAAAACAGCTATTATCACATATTAAAAGACACTGAAACAACTGAATTTGGCCTCCATATCAAGGTTACCAGGAACATGAGCCACAACCAGGAACTGAATTCCATTTTCAATGGCCCAATTTTGATTCCAATGTTTTTTTAATCAAATTGCCTTTAAGGAGTCAATTGTATTTCACAGAATTAGGCAAAAGTAGTGGTAAGGTCAGGATGACAGAACAACTTCCAGGAACCAGCTCTATCTACTAATCCTGTTCTTAAGAGACTGTGAACATGAGATCACATCCCATTTACAATAATCAGAGTACTGTGTACTCTAAAGCAAGTCTAATTGATTTTTTTCCCCCCCACATAAAAGAGGAGCATTTCAAACCATTTCAGATTGCATCCCTTCCCAAAATGATCTTTGGCACCAAGGGGTTTTTTTCTCCTTTTTCCTTACATACCTTAGAAAAGAAAACATGGATCCAGACAGACTCTATTTCTTTGTGTCATATTTGCTGTGCCTCCAGTGTAACTTTAATAAGCATTTTAAAGAAGGGAGACTTAAGCAGAAATTTCAAGGACATATAGAAATTCCTACAATTTATCAACATGATTGGCAACTTGTTCTTCATAATTTCTTTAAGCAGGGTTAAAGGAGCTAAATTGATTGTGTAAATATGAAGTAAAACAAAACAGCAGCTTATTCTTGATTTGACACAGGATATTTGTAACAAATGAGAAGCATTTACTATCCATGGATCATTAAACACACAAAAATAATTTACATTAACCAAATTGTACACTCCAAGGAACATTTTTAACATCTGCCAGTATAATTTCTTAAGCCACAATCCATTTGATTTTCGCTTTTTTGCTGCTCATTAAAAATCTTGCATCTGGTACTTCGGGTATGCCAGAGAGGTCAAGATCTCTGGAAAAATGAAACACATTACAGTAGAGACTTCTTTCCAAATAAATTATAATTAATTAATTATAATTTAAAGTTAATAATAGGCTTGAGTTGGATTTATTTTACTTTGGTTTCGGGGGAGGAGCGGGTGGTTGGGGGCGTGTGGAGTTATTTTTCACAAAGCAACTCCAGCACACCCAGCACTTTGTAGTATTTACATTCAAATGGCAGGACTGATTAATTTTAGAAGGTAGGGCACATCTAGTAAACTAAAGTTTCAGATAAATATACAGTCTTATGAGTGAGTTCCCTAAAGCCAAAATATCTATTATAATTGTAAGTTGGAATAGTAGATATAGAATCTATTATTATATAGACAAATGTAACAGATAAAAGGCCTCCATAGTCCAAATAGGTCACTTCCAGTGACCTCAAATCTTGAATTATTTTCATTGTTGTTTGGGTTTTTTTCTGATGGTGGATTGGAATGACTTCCTAAAGCTTTGTATGAGGGGTTGTTTCTGTTGGGGTTGGTTGCCATTGTTCTTTAAAATGATCCCTGTAGCTAAGTGCTAAAGAACAAAGTCATAGAATAGTAAAACCAAATTCAAGGTTTGTCAACAAAAAAGCTCAGTGCAGATCAGCCTCAAGCCTCCCCAAACCCCCCACAAGGAGATCCTAAGCAGAAAGCAGCAAACGTTTTAGTGAGCTCTGATGACATCCCTCAGATTATCTCTCAAAGACATTTCCAAGGAGAGAGACGAGTGCACTAAACAATTACAAACAAAAAAACTGAAAAACACAGCCTTGTTTATATCCACATAAACACTTGAAACGTTAAACCTTGCCTCTGTTAAAGACATTCATCTCTTACTGAAGACCCACTCCAGACCATCAACAAATGTGGTACAAATCCAACATCCTGCAGGGCAATAGCATGATCCAAAAGCTGCTGTGAAGCAGCTGTGAATTCATCTATGCAGGACATTTGCGCCAAGATTGGATTTTTAAGCCACTCAGATACTTTTCTTGAAAAATAAAAATCAAACAAAACATAAAACCAAACAAAACAAGAAAAAACAACCACAACAAAGAACAAAATCTCCAACCAAATACTATAGTAGAGTAATAGTACAACCAACTTTTTCTACTTTTATGCAACTATTTCTGTAAAACCAGATCAGAAAAAGAATTAGTACAAGAGCAGGAAATGAACTTTACATGTTACATACTAATACAAATTTCCAAGTACATTGAGGTTTTATTTTAGCAACAACAAAACCTAAAATTACTGTAGGAAGCATAGATTTATTTTGAGCAAATTTATCACAATATTTGAAGCGCCACATCAAATATTCTATTTGCACTCAGCTGCCAATTCTGCAGGCACACTCAGACTTGCTTTGGATAGCAAGCAGTTCCCCGGGGAGAAGTCCATAAATGCTATCCCAGCAGCATCCTAGGAGGACTCTTTCCATTCTTATCCCTTTGCCTGTCACCACAGATGACTCTGCTCTCTCCACTGGCCTAACTGCAAGATCCACTTTGAAGTCTGTTTGAACATCTATTCGAAAATATAAAGGAGGGGAAATAAAACATCTCCCTTATGTTGGGTGCTATATATGTAAGATGAATGTGATGTGTAAGATGGAATGAAGTAATAGAAATAAGATCACATTTAAATAAATAGAAAAAAAATTTTTCAGAATCAGTAATAGCATGTTGTGCTTTGAAAAGACAAGTTATCCCAGGGCCAAAATAGGTTTCATTATGACTGTGTACTAATGAGTTCATTTACATATGTCTTAGAAAATTGCATGTATCACAACTTCAAGTAAAATTTAGTCCCAATAAAATTTAACAAAAAAATTAGTTTTCTCAAAATAAATCATTAGTATACTCTATCAACAGTAATTCATTCCTTTCACAAGGAAACAAAATTTAGAATAGCATTTTGAGTCTTATGTTTTTTGATCAAGTTATGACAGATGAAAGTATTTCCCACCAATCACAAGGAAGGCTATTAACATCAGCTGTTTGATTCAAAGCTTGGAGAATTTTCATCTTCACTTCAGTCCATGAACTTCAGCAATCACTGAAAAGACATGTTTTGCTATTTACTGCTGCTCTCCAGAGGAAAGAGAAAAATCAAACCAGGAAAAATCCACAATCCAACCCATTCAGAACAAGCCTGAGCATCACATCCTCTGAACTGCCAGAACTCAAGTTCAAGTCACAAATCCTGACCTTCTCACTTATGCAAAAACTTCTATCATGCTTATTATGTGAATACATTAAGTTGGGACACAGTGCAAATCTGGACAGAAGTGACCTCAAACCTCACAGCTGATGAACAGTTCGTCTGACTAAACAAAAATATTTCACAAAACAAGTGTTGAACCATTATAAAATCTTACGAGCCTGGTCTTAAAAATCTCATTTTCCTTGCTTTACAACAAAAATCAAGTCTGAGACAAAATATGACAGCAACCTGTGTGTCTTTAGTCATGCCCAGCTCCCTTGACAGTCCCTGAAAGCAGCAGAGCCTGGCGAGCCGTGCTGGAGGTGCTCAAAGTCACACTCTGCAGCAGCTTTTCCTCCTTCTCAATGTGATGGGAGCCAAGGACAATTAATAAACTCTCCCAGGCTAAGCACTGTGCCTGGAAAGAGGCAGAAATGTTAAGAGTCTTGATCAAAAGACATGACATGATAGATGAGAGTACCAAAACAGCCATATAGCAAAGTAAAACAATAAGATAAATGTAATTACTGTCTTCTGCCAAAACCCTGTAAGCACACAAGCTTTTTTGCCTTTCTCCTTTGAGCCACAGGTACAGGAAGGAAGAAGCAGCAAGGAATAAGAGATCCTCATTAAACAAATATCCTTAAACTACAGGATGTGTGAGGATATACCCAGCTCTGTCAAAAAAAAAAAAAAAAAAAAACCACAGCAAAAAAAAAAAAATCTACTACAGTACTAGCAAAAGTTAAATTTGTTTTATCTCCTTGCTACAAAAAAACTTTTAAAATGTCATTGTTTAGACAGCTTATCATAAAACTCATACAATTTCCCCCACCATAATGAAATTATAGATTGGTTTACAAAAACAGTAAGTGCAGAACCATAAAAAGTTTACCATTTTGCATTTAATGAAATGCTCCAGCTCCAGTCTTGCAAAGATTTATGCATATTCTCAACTTGATCCAGGTGAGGCATTCCACTCTGAGGGCTGTTATGTTAAAGCAGCAACAGCTGGTGCAAACCAACATTAATTTGAAGCACATAGTTGTTATGAAACTGTTTTAGTTGTTAGAAAAGGTTTCCATTTGTGTTTAACATCACTTTTAGTCATGAAACACAATCTTATTAGCACAAAGTAACTCCCACGTTAAGCTACATGTGCTGCCAAAGCACAGGAATAACACCTTTCTTGTTCATCTTTACTTGCAACTTTCTGTTGCTGGTACACGGTTCTCATACTCCAACTGTAAACATAAATAGGAGTCAGATGTTTCTTATCTCTGATTTTCATTATTTAATTCTAAATCCACACTTTTTTTTGTCTTCAGCTCTCTGAGTACTGCACTGAAGTATTCAATGGAAATGGGCAATATAAAAGTGGAAAGCAGGGATATGGTGAAAAACAGGTTGAACATAGACACAGACAAAAAGAGAAACCAACCTTTTGCTGCAACATCATTTTTTTTTCCTCAAGTCAGCTAATAACATGCTCTGCCTCCTATATTATAGATTGCTGTACAACATTATGCTCAAAGCAAGTCAGTGAAAAAACTTCTAAACATTTTTGCAGTTCATAAATTACTGTCCTCAACAGCCATTTGATCAGGCACCCCTTCAGCACTGTGGTCCACCCTTAAGTTGAACTAGACTATTTCCCTTGTTATTCTTATAAAGACAAGAGGAATTCAGTTTTCCTCCAAAATTTTCAGTCGTCAAGATGTCTCTTTAGTAGATTTTTTATGCTTTTCAAACTCTTCACAAAATAATTTTGGAGTCACTAGACAAAACTACAACAAATCTGAGTATTAATAAAACAAAGCCATTTATTACATGCAGGACTTTTGAAGGGAAGCATTCTTATGCTTTTGACATGCTACAGGCATGTATTAGAAATAAGATTAAATGAGAAAAGATAAAAACTTTCAGAGTCAGCATTAATCCACCATCTCTTTTGATGCTCACTCCCTTGGCAGCAGGTATTAGCTTTGCCAAGCCCAAGAGCTCAGAGGAATAACATTACTACTCTTACTCTGCCTTATTTACCAACCAAAAGGCTTCAACATGAAGGGAAATACAGAAAGGCTCAAATACCTGTGAAAACCCTGAGGGCTGTGGCAAACATGGGGGAGAAGGAGACTCTCAGCCCTGTATGGAACTGTCAGTCCATAAATCCCAGCAAACTGTGACTGCAGGTATTTACAAACACAAAGAAACGTGAAATAAGTTACCATGAGCTACTACTACTACTAATAGTAATACCCTTTACTTCCAACTTTGACAAGACATTCAAACATATCTACACAAACCTGAAGTAAATTTTCAACAGCATCTAACTGACCTGGGACACAATGTCATATTTTTCAGACATAGACAACACCAATTCCATGTTCAAAATATTTGAAGACAACATTAAGAGAAAATATTGACTACAACAAACCTGACCCAGCTATTATTGCTATTAGGCAATACACAACCAATGAATATTGTCCAACCCACAGATATCCAACCTGAATATCTATTCCCTCAACAGTTGCATCTATTTTTTTTTTTTTTTTTTTAAAATCCCAAAAAAATTTATTTCTGTTGAGGAATAAATCTCAACTAGTGCTGTTCTCAGCAGGGCCCTGTACTCACAACAATTTCCTACTTGACTGGACAAGGTTTCTTTTACAGTGAAGAGCATTAGCTGGATGCAATTCTGCAAGTGCAACTGTAATCATTAAGTCCCTTTGCCAAAGTATCCATATGTACAAAAAGTGAAAAATTTATGCTTTCAACAAGGCAGTTTAAGACCAAGACTACAAATACTGCAATTTAAATACTCTGGTGAAATGTAGAACTTTTATTCTGTTTAGTACAGTACAAATATAATTAGACAACTCTTGACATATGCCTTGGGCTGGCACTCTGTTTTCCTTTGCAACACGTTCTTGAGGTTTAGGAATTGTTTGGCTAGGAATTTAGTTTGTATTTGTGTACAGCCACTTTTCATTGAGGTTCTTTGCCTCAAGGGTGCAATTACTTTGTGTTCAAGGAATAGTCTGACAAACACAGAAAGCTTTTCCCTGCTATAAATGTAACATCCCTGTAACTGAACAATTCACTCTGCTCCCCCAGACACCTGAGTGGCAGCAAGACTAAACATTCCCTGGTCAATCCACTTCTGACTGAAGCCATTTTCTGCACAACAAAGAAAAGGAAACTTGAAGGAAACATGGAAAAGTAACCTATGAGATGCATTATTGAGAAATCTCAACTTTAACACCAGCCATATTACAGCTGTGCCTACTTGGAGTCCCCAAGTAATTATAAGTAATGAAGGACTAATGTGTTGGACTAACATTAATTAAATCAAACTCTTTTTCCTGGTTGGCATGTTGCATTATTTATATTATATTGCACTTACAGACCACAGTGTCCTTATGGAAATTAGATACAAGTCAAGAAACAGCTTTTTACTGTCAGCACTAAGTAGACCACTGCCTTCAGAACAGTCTTAGAAGTTGTCTCATTGCTTGGACAAAAAAAAAGTAAGAGAAACTGAGGGAAATTTCAGTTGGTGAGCGACAAATATATGCTGGCCTTCAAACAAAATCCAGGAATGTGAAAACAGGGAAACTGAGGAAAAAGCACTGAAAGGCTCATTGCACATCTTATTTCTAAAAAAAAAAAAAAGAATGTATTAACATAAATGTTAAAAATTTACAGCATTTGAAGACGTAAAAAATTAGTTTTAATTTAGCACTCACCTGTGCATTACATTAGATGCAGCAATGCTTAAAGAAAAGATCCACAATTACTTGCCCTACATAGCTGTTGCATTACAGGTAATCAGCAATTATATGGAGAAATTTATGTGGCATTTAAAAAAAACTTTATACCCTAAAATACTTAAAAAAAAAAAAACTTGAAAGAAATAATTTTAAAATCAGGCATTTTGGTGCAAAAAAATCAAGTGCTGTTAATTAGGCAATGAATTCCAGTCTTGTTCATTAAACAGAATTGCATTTATCTGAGATTTACTATATTAAATCTAAAGTCAAAAACAAACATCATTTCATTTTGAAAAGCTTCCTACACTTTTATACTAAAATTAATACTTGCCCAATCAAAACAGATCTCAAATTTTCCAAGCATTTCATAAGCATTATGCCAATTTGGTAAATCCAGAAGCTACACTAAAACCAGTTGAAATGACCTGTCAGAGGATACATAAAGAATCAACAGTGGGAGTATGAAGAAGTTGCAGGTTTCTTAAGACCCAAGCATCATCACTTTTACAACCAGATTTGCATACTTGGCTAAAGAAGCAGGGAAAATGGGGCTATAAATCAAGAAAAATAAAGGCCTCTCTCCTAAATTTCTTTGTTTCCTACCAAGCCAGTAAACTATAGAGAAGGATTGTCCCAGAAATACAATTTAATATTTTAAAACTACTAAGTTGCTCCAGCTGAATTTTTGTTTCTTTAATGAAAGTGAAAACACTTAACAGGAAACTTTTTTNTATATTTTAAAACTACTAAAACTATTGCTAAAGCTAAATTTTTGTTTCTTTAATGAAAGTGAAAACACTTAACAGGAAACTTTTTAAAAAATATTTTTTAAAATCAGAAGCAGTGGTTATACAACTTAAATAATTGGAATGAAGAGGTCACATGCCTGATGGACTTCTAAAGTTATTTGAAAAATGTCTTTTCCCCTTACTTTTCAAATATTATTTCTGTTAAACCTGACTAAGTCAAATTACAATGTTTCTATTAAAAACTCAGACCAATAAGGAACATTAGTTTCACCTGGTCCTTTGACATAAACTAGCACAAATTTGCATATTAAATAATCTGAAAGCCAAGCCTATGTCTCTATTCACCTGGTTTAAATTTCTTTTAGATTACATCCAGCTCAAACCCAACTCCATTCAGTCGGAACGTACAAAGGCAGAGTTAAAACTGATTTAGTCACTTCAACTCAATTTTGTGCATTGACAAAGCTTATTGTAACTTGATAATAAGGCAAACATTATTTTCAACCACTGATATTATTTTGGAAGCACAGCCTAATGGCTGAAGCATGAGATGGCAAATCCATTTTTAAATAGAAACCAATTTTCATCACAGACCACTGACTGACTCTGGGCAAGTTAATTAACCTCCCTGCAATCTGTGAAATTGGGATAATACCTGCCTTGCAGTGAGGCTTATTTCATTAATGCTTTTGAAATGCTGAGAGATCCTTAGATGGATGCACTGTAGAAATAGAAACAAGCTCAGTATTTCAAACAGTATTTTGAAACACAATTCCTATTTGAAAACACACCTCACTGTCAAGTAAAATGTCAGTTCATAAGCAGCACTCAAGCAACTTTAGGTGCACTGAAAATACATTCCAGACTATAACAAATATGACAAGAAAAACAACAAAAGAAGGCCACCTATTACATCTCTTCTTTCAGCTACATACAGAATTATACTAAGAATTTATAGAACGCTGATTCTCACCACCAGCACCCACAAACATTGCAATCAACTTTGAAGAGCTCCTCAGTCTGCCAGTGCACCAGAATCCTCAATACAGATTCTTCTTCTGACTGCAAAGCTGTAAACTTCATTTCCACTATGGCTCCAGTGCAAATACTGAAATATTTCACAATATTTTTATTATTTTGCTCCCTGATTCTTATCTGCCTTCAAGAAAAGGCTGCAACAGAAAGGAGTTCATTGCAAAGCCTACAAGGTCAGAGCTGAAACCAGAGTGGATGAGGTAACTGGCATCTCAAAGGGTTACCAAAGTTATTCAGAATGAAGGGGAAATTTGAGAAGATGCAGCAAGAGTTCTGAGCACCAACATTATTTCCTGCAGCTCGCGTGGTTGGCAAATTCTTAGCTGAGCACGCTGCTGTCTCGAAGGGAATCAGGCTTCATGTCACAAAAAGTTGTCCAAAACACAAATTTTAAAAGCAGTTCCAGGCGTCCCTGGAACCTGAACATCCAGACACCATTGCTTTCACATGGCTCCCTCTCCTTAATTAAACACACTCTTGCACTTCTCAAGTCACCAATGCCTACACTTGTTTACAGTGTAGTTCATTTCTTTCATATTGCCAGTAGGAAAAATATTTTTCTCTCCTTTATTGTGTGACTACAAGCTGTCACTGCATAATAGGTTCTATTTCAACAACTCTAGTGTTTCACTGAGCCAAGATTTCTAACATATTTAGGTCTGGAAAAAAGCCTCTAAATCATGAGATATGCCAGTTCCCCACACACACCTCTCCAACAGTTGCTAACACAGATATTGCATGTGGATTATTCAGTGTATTTTAAAGGCTTCATTTCACATCCTTACAGGAGCCAATTTAATGGAAGAGGCTTTCACATAAAGAAGAGTACATTTAGAATGATTCATTATTGAAATTGAAAATTTATTATTAAAATGAAAATAATTTTGTTCAAGTTTTTCCTTTCAAAGAAGACTCCAGGACAACTTTGCAGTTTGGCCTCTGTTAAAAGTTTTAATCTTCTGATTACAATTCCATTTATCAAAGGTTCCAATAGCAAGCAACCAAAATACCACTCAAGGCAATCCTTTGTCACTTGTATGTAAACACATGCATTAGTTAAATATTACAACACTACATTACAGTTACTGTGGTGTGCTTTAAATAATGCTCCTAAACGTATCCAATCCTACAGAAAAGAGGTAACAAAGGTAACTCAAACCAGATACGGCACCTCTAAATGAAATAGGACTATCCACACTGACCACGATGCTAAACTAACCTTTACACCACTTTCAGGCTTTAGCCAATGTTTTTTCATACACTTAGTTACCCTTTTTCCTACAGTGGGCACTCATTCTTAAGGCTTTTCAGTATGACAAACCCTGAGAACAACACAAAACCATTAGAAAATTCTTTTAAAATGTCACTAATGCTCAGCTGAAGTACTTTCATCCAGAAATGGCAGATAGTAAAAAAATTGCTTAAAGCCCAATTATTAAGAGCACCATAGAAAATTAACGAATAAAATACCCAAAAAGGAGCTATTGCATTATTCCAAAGTTAAGGAATATACTTTCAAAAAACACAGGACTCAGTTTGATAGATAGGCCTGGTAGATTTTTCCTTACTCTTTAGTACAGAAAAAGCTCATCTTGACAATTATATTTTCTATTTTAAATGCAATTTAATAGGGCTGTTATAGGAAACAGCAGGCCAAACTACAGACAAATAGAATGGCTGCAAAAATGTTGGTAATTTCTAGCTTTAGCAGTACATAGTTGGATTATTATTGGAATACAAATACAGTACTTTTCCAAAAATTTGGAAAAGTTTAGATGAAGTATCATTCTAACATGAAGTACAGGCAATCATACACTGCATTGTTCTGCAGTCTTTCAAAATGTCACAAGCTTTCACCACTGAACATATATTCACAATGCCTAAGAGGTTACAAGAGTCAGGTGAAAGCAGCAGCCTATGAAGTACAACCAATTTCATTGGTGAAATTCTTGTACAAGTTTTTCTTCCTAAAGAACATTATGCTTCAGAGCTAATATTTCTATAGTAAGTATTTACATAACACATATTAACTGCACTGGTGACCACCTTTTTGCCCAAGCATGGAAGCCAACAAAGAATTCCTACAACTTATATACTCAACAGAAATGATCTTTGCTGTTTTCACTCCAGAAGTACCAATCCACAGCCTTTCAGACTTCCCACACACTGAAAACAGCACCACAATGCTGCGGCACAAGCAAAGTAATTACCACTTTCTAGGGCCTGATGACTCCTTTCTTGGCATACTGGAACAGTTTACAGAAAACTAATTTTCTTAGTAATTAAGGAACATATTCTTTCATAAGTCAAGAGTTACTGAATACCTAAATACAGCAGTGATTGATTATAAATGCTTAATAATGATGTCTTGGCCAAAGACAATTGAACTGCAAAAATACATCATTAAGACTTGGGATTTTCTACTTCAACTCTCTTCTGCTGGAAAACTGTTTCAGGCAAATAGAATACTTGCCTCTTTTTCATTTCCTCAGTAATAAAAAACAAACAAATGGTTTGTTCAAAAGCCAAATATTTTGAGGACTTGGACTCATAAAAAGTGAAGTTTTTCAAGTCAAAGATGTTAACATTTAGTTGAAAGTCCAGCAGATAACACGAGTAACAGTGATAAGCAATCAGTAACAGATAAGCAAATCCTGTCAATCACAGAGAGGTATTGTATACAATAACCTGAAAGGTGTAAGGAATGCCTTGACAAGATGTAAAGATAGAAAGAATTTTTAGAAAACAACACTGTTAAAAGAAACTATAACCTTAGCTCATTTCCTTGAGCATTTATATGTCAGCTTTCCAAAGTTATTTCAAGTTTAATTGAGTGCATGGTGCTGAACTGTGCCACTTTTACACTTCTCCCTCAGCTCTATGTTACAGCCCCCACTGTCTCAGATCCAGAAAAAAGGCAAAATCCTTTGGGCACAAACACATTTTTCCCATGACATTTTACACGAGTTAAGATTACAGTTAAATAAGACATTAGGAGCAAGTAAATACTCAATTTGATATTAATTAATGGAACTCTGATATAAGTTAGGACAACTGTATTATCATAAAGCCAACTCAGGGGTATCATAGTAACTCTTAAGTGAACCTAAAAGTAATCCCATTTTCCTTAAAACAGTAATATGCATATTAAAAACTTTAGACCCATGAGTGTAATAATCTCTTTCACTGTACTCTACCATTTTCTCGTACACTAGAGCATCATGCAAACACCTCTCAATATAAAGTAAGATTCAAAACTCCAAAACTTGTTAACAGTAGTAAATGAAGCACACATTTAGCTAAGAAAAATATTTCTCTGCTAGAATTACCTTGCTGAAATAAGTGAAGACATAACAAAAAAGGGAATTTTGACATTTCATGTTTTGTTGAATGCCATTGCTGCATGGGCAATCACTGTCTCTTACATATAAATTAACATCCTACCATCTGTCAAGTGTTCAGATAATCACAGGGTTTAATGCACAATATGGCTATTAGAATGTGACCTGACAAAAAGAAAAAGAACACAACCTAATTTGGACTACAAAATCTCTGCTCTCACTGGCAAATGACAGTTTGACAAGCTATTATTCTGCATTTTGGCTTCTCCAGTAAAAGCAATTTTACGCATACGTAATTCTATTAGTCATACAGTCAACTGCCTGTGGAATATTACTTCAAACTATAAAATTTGCTTGGTCATTCAGGATTTTGAACTTATGTAAATGTTTGCACCATGAATAGAAATTTAATGATCTGTATAAACACATACCTAAGAAAAAAACACGAGTCACTATGCAAAATAACCCTGTGATGCTATCATTAACTGGAACCACAGACTTTCTTCAAGAAATCATGTAAAAAGTCATGAAGCCCATTACCTGTTTATCACCTGGCACTGGCTGTTCCAGAAGCAGGGTGTATGGGACAGCTCTGTATCCAATCTGTTTCACATGCAAGTGTGTCATCTGCTAATAAGCACCATTATTATTACCATTCACAATACTGCCTACATACTCTCATTATGGCTTATTCTACTCCCAATGCCTTGTTTTTGCCAAGGTAAACATTACTGACAGTTGTCTCTACTCAAGATCACTAAAAAAAAATCCTATTACTGACACAAAACTACCAGGCAAGCCTTATGTGCCCATAGCTCCCACATTTTTCCATGACTCAACTGCATTGCTAATGCTCCAATAAAATCTACTGCCAAAGGAAATACTTTAATGATAACTTCAAAGTGCAAAATACATGCTTGGGAAAGGTGAAATTATGCCTTCAGAAACAAACAAACAAACCAACTATCTTCAGAAAGTGACACAAGAAAAACAAAACACACACAACAACAATAGAAGTTCAACACAGTTTTACTACCTGCAGAAATGAAGTTTCAATTTAACAAACTTGGTTAAGGTCTAGCTACACTACTCAAGGACCTGCCTCAATAATAAAGCATCGGGATCTTCCTTTCTTGCCCAGGGGCAACAAAAAACAGCTCTTGGTTTATATGCAAGGCCTGTCAGCATTTCAAAGTGTACTACTACTTGCAGCTACACAAAAAACAGCTCTTATCAGCCAGAGGTCTGCTACTCTGATTACCAGTTTCTTCCAAAAGGGAAATAAGAGAAAAGAAATAGAAACCACAAGGAGAGAACATTTAGATTACTTTGTTTGGGTTCAGTTTTACATGTAGTAAAATATCTTCCCTATTAAATGCCAGAAAATGTCAGTTGTACAAGATAAACATCAAAAAGTACCATTTTTCCAAAGTACCTAAGCCAATTATGCAAGCCTGATTCTTCTTTTGAAAGATCACACAATCTAATTACCACAGGTCACCAAACTCTCGCTGTCTAAAAAATCAGATAGGGGAATTTATAAGACATGCTCAGCTGCATCATCCAAACTTGTAACTGCTTTGTGAAATCTGTTCCTCTCTACTGATAAGGCTAGATCTAGATCTGTCTTCTAAGATAGACAAAAGGGAGAAAAACCATGACACAATCTACTGATTCTCTGGACATGTGTAAGTGTGTGGTAAGTTGAGGAACTGCAGAGCAAAGTATCTTGTATTAGTTGTGCTCTACAAATATTTACACAGGGAATAACTACAGAGTAACCACCAAGCAGTAAATTCAGTACCTCTTACTGTTCACTGAATTCACGAGATAAAAAAGTGTTTACCTTATTCAAAGTCAAGTCTCTCCCCAAACTAGAACGTAAACACACCAGTCAGTTGGGTCTATCCTTTTTTACCCTTATACTTAAGCATTTGGGACATTATTCCTTCATAACAATAACTGGTAATTCTAAGCAACTTCAGACTTACACTGAGAAACAATGCACCCCAAATCCCAGGCTACAAAAATTAAAGAATGAGATACAGTTATACTTACCCAGGTAAAGTTTTACTGTTGGACTCTTCAGGGCAGACTTGCACCAAGAGCAGCACCAGCCTACTCTGCCGGCTACTTATTGCTGGCTGTTGATGTGACTGAAAGCAGATTTACATGAGCACAGCTGCTACCTCACCCCTGAAATCACACCTCTAATGCTACACCTGCACTTCCAACTGAATGTTGTTGGTCAGCCTCAAATAACCACACTAATGATAAACCTATGCCAAGGTTTGGTTTTAAAGATGTAGTGCATCATCTTTTACTATTTTTTTCTTTCCATAGAAAATAGTATTTTCAAAGGATGTTAATCACGCTTTTGTGGTTTTAGGGCAATTTGCAATTTCTTTGGCCTATACTATTCATCGGGGCATTTCTATCATAAAGATTCACTCATCTCACCTGTCTTATATTCTCTTATGAGAATGAAATTGAATACATGAATATCAGAATAATTAAACAATACGAAACATAATATTTAAAGTAATTTATCACTAGGCCAAGGTCAGGAGAAGATGAAAATTAAAGTCTAATTAGCCCAATCAACCAAAATATAGGAGTAGCAGCTGACTTAAAGTAGTACATTACAACTGCCCAAACAAATGGCAATGACAACATTCTTTTCTATCCTGTGTAAGGAAAATGCCATAAGTGAGGTGAAAACAAAAAAAAAACTCTTAAAAAATACCTTTGATAATCAAAGGAGCTTCCTACTTCTCTCTCTCGCAGAATATTCAGCAAATTACGTTTGCTTCTCTATAATAATTTCATCCCTAACAAGATCAGAGAAAATGATTTATTCCACCCCCAGTCTTCCTACATTTGTACGTCATCCTAGGGGACACTGACTTTCTGAACATTGAATTGCTTTTGGCCATCTAATATTATATTACTGCAGTCTTCTGCAAAAGGAGCCAGAAAAGAAAAAAAAAGAGGGGAAATAATTACATTAATGCTGGGAATCAAAGTTTATTGACTTTCCCTTGAGCTATAATACCAAAAAGCTGATTACAGAAGTTGTCAACTTATTTAATGATACCACCAACTTCTCTCTGAACTCATCAAAATATCTTCTGAAAAATTCTCCGAAGTTTTTTGAGTAGAGTAATACATTATTAACTCTACTTCATCTTACTGAAGATAACTGTCTCTTGCCTCTGCTCCTTCCACCTCTTCGTGTCTACCAAAACACTGAAAACATCATCATTGTAATAAAAACACTCCAGGATGCTCTGAATTGCTGCAAACCAACATCTCATTTTCACATTTCAAGTACATCCTTCTTCTTCTAAAAAACCTAAGGAAAGCTTTCGCCAGAATACAGCTCCAATAGAAGTGACCATGTCATCCCCACCCATGGCAGCTTGCTCTGGGAACCCGAGCTCAAAACATGATATTCTGCAGTATGGACACTCTAGTGGACAGAGATTCCATGGACCATTATGGGGTTCTAAGTTTTCACTCACATGACCCCTCCCAAGAAAGAGGGCTGCCCATACCTGTATTGGTTTGTTCCAAAAGCTCTCTTTGGGATTGTTAATGCTCTTTCCTCCTTTGGAGAGCAGATTTCTCTGCCAACACTTTTTTCTCCTAGACCAAGAGTGTCAACAGGAACGTCTTCCTTCCCTCACTTTAACAAAATAACTTTGTTGTACAATGTGAATAGGGAAATACTTAATTAGACAGCTGTTAATGAGAAAAAATGACGAGAGCTGTCTTTTTTAGCTATTCCATCAGGGTCAGCAGTGCAACAGAAGGTACCATTCTAGCAAAAAAATTGTCCTTGTATCATTTACAATACAGCTTTTTCAAAACATACGGAGGAAAGTCCAATACAACTGTTGAGAAGTTTTCTGAACACTGACAAAGCCAGGAAGTACTTAATTAGTCCAACGAAGCTGTAGCTTATCACATTCTCTTCCAATAGAACTGTGAGCAGGCTATGCAGTGTTTACACTAAACCTCTTCTGAACAACATGCAATTAGAAGACCCATAAAATATAGTGAACAAAATACAGTTTAAAGGAAAGATGGAACTTCTTTGGAAGGAAAGGCTCCCTCAGAGAGATCTCCCTTAGTCAATCTGTTTCTTTAATTCACACGAAGGAGACAAATCAAGTTTGTTGGTTTCATTACCTGGTGATTGAACAAAGGTATTAATGCTCAAACACTCCTGCCAACACACGATACACCTGCATGTCTGTAACAATTTAACATGGCTTAGTCACAGCAGGTAAAAGCCTTTCATGTTGCAGTGAATAGGCCCTTTGATACTCATCCACAGTCAAACGCTGCATAGGAGATCACTTTGCAAGAGAAAACTGCTGTGAAAGTTTGGCTGGAACACAAGACTGTTCAAGAACACTGTTCAAACAGGATATCATGACATGACAGATCAGAAGAAACAGCTTTCAATAAAAGGCAGACAGGGCATGCTGCTTACCTTGTACAAGGTGATTTGTTCTGTAGCATTAGAAGGGACAACAGACAGAGCCAACAACCCACACAACTGAATTTGTGTCAGTGCCTCCCATGACAAGAACAAACTCTTACATTTAGGCATCTGTCAGTCCTGTGAGGGGAAGCTGACATATACCCAGGGAGCAATACTCAGTAAATAGGACCCAACTTTGGTACATTTCAAATGTGCAATCTGGTTGGCTTAAATTAGCTTTGCCAGGCAGGAAAAAAATGAAAAAAGGAATCCATTTCTAAGTTAGAAGAGGGAAAAAAATGCATTCTAAGTCTTTCCAATTAAATTAGAATTCTGTATTCATCACTAAATCTTCATTCATTTAAAGAGTCTTTAAACATATAAGAAATGGGCAAGTCCTCTCTTAGGATCTTTCAGCATTGTCCAGGCTTGGAAGTCAGCAAAGATTTTCCTGTAAGAAATTCAGTTTGCAAAACTATTTAAACAGTGACAGCAGCAATGATTAGCATTACTATAGCATCAACTAGAGGAATGTACCAAAACAAATGTTTATAAAGTATTGATTTAAATAGCATAAAACATAATAGGTTCAGATTACCGCTGTCTTATTCAACATCCCACTTTCATGATAACAAGAATAAGCATGTTTACCTACCTGCAGGTTAACAGGTTTGCCTATTATTTTAAACTGTACTTGTGAATTAGAGTGAGGATTTATGCTCCTCACGCAGAATACAGAATGTCAACATTTGAAAAAAGAATCAATTGGCTGCTGCAGCTTCTCTGTTCTAACCATTAGTACCAACACCTGAAAGGCCAAAAAGACTGCAACATTTCATAACAAGAACGTGGCCAAAAGTCATCCTCGCTTTGTGGCACTGAAGCCAAGCTGGAGTTTCTGCACAGTGAAGCCACTCCTGAACACTCACCGCAAGCTCTCAGCTCAGCCCACCTGAGAGAGATTCTCAGGGCTGAGACAGCCACCAGACATGGAATTCCAGGAGAGCAGCTGGAACAAGCAGGTCATTTTCTACCTTCCTTGCTCACGTCATTTCTTTGAGAAGACTGGCAGAGATTCCAAGAAATTCTTTGAATAATTTAAAAACTAAGATGGAGAACAATAGATTGAGATATAAAATGTGGTGTAGGGTTAAAGATGCATCTCAGTAGCTTTTCTTCAGAAGCGTTTTCAATAAAACAATAAATACATGCCAGTTTGGGATCTGCTTTTGCTCACAAGACAACTGAATGACTTCAAACTTTAGTTTTGAGTTTAGCCTGAGGCTACATGAACTGGAGGGGTTTGAATGAGTCGAGTTTTCCTGTTAAGTATTCAAAGCTCTTTGCTAAATCTTCTTGGTGACTTCAGTTCTGTGCAACTGCCTTTGAGTACCTTCAAATAAGCAATTCCCTAAAACCATATTTCAGTCTTACTGCTCTCACACAGAAGAGTGGGTTCCCTTTTTAGTAGTTAAAAGTGTACAGTGAAGCCTTGGACATGTAGGTTTCATTCATGGACAATTTTAAGGCATATTAAAAAAATAAAATCCTTCCACTTTCTTCAAGTACCTTATTAAACCCAAACCCTTCCTGTGCAATATATATGCAGTATGCTGTAGAAAGACAATGCTGTTTGCAAACAAATAACACACAATTATCCACCAAGCTTTTTCATTACTGATATTCTTTTTTAAAATTGTGCCAAAAGCTTTAATTGAATAAATAAAATTAATCTCTTACTAACTATGATTAAGTAGAGTCCCCATAACTGTAATCTGAGCATCTTTTTGCCATTATTGTGCAGCAGCTACAGCTTCAAGAGACACAGTATAGAGAGAATTCTGTTGCACATTACACTTGAACCAAGAGCATCAAACAGAACATCAAGCATAATGCATTTTTCATGTTTAGCCCAGTGAACAAGGCTTCTTCCCAGCACTGAGAAGTTAGCCTTTAACAACAGCAACCCAAGGCAAAAGGATTATGAGAAACACATCAGCATTTCCAACAGGCTTTAAAGCAATCTGATCAGGTAGCCACACGCTGTGTTTTGTGAGAAAACCACCAACCTCATAACTTGATTGTCATCAGAAACAAAAGGAAAAGTTCATGCTAGCAGTGAAATACTACATTTTCCTCTGCCATCTGCATCCTGTAAAATCCTGTCAATATCTCATTGGGCTGACAGACTGTCTACCAAATAGCTTAAGAAATATCTGCTCTGTTTCAGCCTTAGAACTACAATGAGAGGCATTCAGATTGGACCACCTTCCAAGAGAAAAGGATTCAACACCTGTTAGCTGCAGAATTTCAACCTTACAATGAAGTAAAATTACACATAACATTTTTGATGAAATAAGATTCATTGATGCAACACAAAATATTAGTCAATCTCACTCAAAACTTGAGGAACGTTATCACAAAAATTGTGTTTGTAGATTTACTAAGTTGATTACAGGTAGTAATTTACAACACCAATAAACAACTTTCAGGAAAGTGAACTTAACACGTTACCCCCAATTACACCCTATGAATGGTAATTACTTTGTTTTGAACTTTACCCAGTACTACTTCCCTTTCACTTCCTTTCTCAACCATTCATTTTACTGATATCCACAAAGCAAAACCACTGCAAATAGGCAAATGTTCCATTAATGTAATGGTTTAACTTACTGTACTGTGCTACAGTATTTCTTTCCTTCTCCCAGCTTTCAAAGAACACTGTTTACAGTGTGAAAACCTACTTTTCCCTCAAGCACTCTATTTTAGGAGTGTTTTGTTCTTGTCCAAGTTATTTAAAACTATGCACTTGTTATCAATTCAGAGCAAAGCTCCCATTGATGCCCTTTCTAATACTGCTATAGTCACCATATAAAGCCCAAATCCAGCACTGCTTTGTTTCATCTGCTAAATGATGTGCCAGTGTTTGAACAATTTATCCTTAAACCAAGAGCTTCAGAGAAACAACTGCTTATTAGTAAAAAAAAATAAGTAAAGTAAGTTAAAAAATAAAAAGTATTTAAATATAGTATAGTATATATATACTATAAAGTATATATATTATAGTATTAGTATAGTATAGTGTTCTAATGGTCCCCAGAAAAAAAGTTCCTTTACTGTTTCATTTCTGAGAAAATACATCAGAAACAACAGAAAATACAGGGTTAATATCAATTTAAAATATGAAAAACAATCCTTGATTATCAGCATCACATCCAGTCCTTACTTTATTCCCCAGGCTTTACTAAAAGAATAAAGATTTTTCTCCCCTTCCCAGGAAATAGATTAGGTAGGCATGACATTTTCCCACTTCCCCGTCATATGAGGTAATAAGCTTTCCTTTTGTAGCATTTATGAATTCAAACAGTGCTGGGGTTAAGCTGGAGCAAAGCAATTTGGCATGCTTGCATCTGCTTTTATCAGGGAAAGGAAAAGCAATCCATGAGGTCTGGACTGACCTTAAAGCACAAGCATTTATTTGGAGATTCTAAGGGCTTACCAATCGTGTTTGGTAAGAGGGAACTTAAATTTGATCACACTCACACCCAATGTCACCTTAATTCAGGCAATCACCTTTCAGTTCTTCTGCAGGGCCAATAACGTAATTGCTATTCTGGTACTACAAATATTCTCTCTAAAAAGGACAGATTAACTACACACTCCCATTGTGCCATGCTGCTTTCTACAGGACACAGCAGGTTTCCAAAGTCAGCTACTTCCAAATTCAGATAATTTACTTAAAAATATTAAATCTATGTTGATCAATGCAATTATATTTTCAAAGTGTATTTATATAACCATCTGATGCCTCTGATATGGTCCCAGATATATTGAAGTCAATCATCTTATGAGAAAACAACTACTAGAGAAAATTGTCTTAAAAATCTCAGACATATGAAAGAGCTGATTTGGAAAATAGGCCTTTGCTGCTTTAACTTAGCCATTTCTCAATTAATCTGCTGAAATACAAATGCATTCAGGGAACACCTTCTTCTAGGAACTCGACACTCCTGTTTCATTTCAAGGCAAGATTGCTCCTGCTCTTTCGTGAAATCTGAGCAACTTTCAGTGTTTCCAACTCTCAGTTCCACAATAAATTAAAAGAAATGCATTAGAAACAATTAGTGGGGAAACATTTATTGCCTTTCAATGACAAAGATACTTGATCAAATTTAGATCCACTGCAGTGCAAGCAGTAAAACAATGTGAATACATGGTGTGCTGCTTTGGAAATGGAACACTTCCTTCTTTCCACCTAATAAATAGTACTGTTATTGCCAGGTAGTGATGTGCCAGTGATTAAGGTTTTATTATTCTTTTTTTCACTTTATTCACTCTTCCTCCATCTGGAAAATCTGAGGCTATTTTAAAACTGACAGTACATAGAATTAATTCTCAATGACACGATAAGCAAGTCCTACATTTCATATACTCTAGGTACACCAGTATCCTGTATTCAAATACAGAATGTGCAGAGATGTGGAGCCTGGGGACATGGTTTAGTGGCAGTGTTTGGCTAATGGTGAGACTCAATGATCTTAAAGGTCTTTCCAAACTAAACAATTCTAAATATACATTCTGCACTATAAAAAGTGACCAACAAGAAAGAGAACTGTTGTAATTCTTCACTCCTCTGCTGATTACTTGAACTGAGCATAGAATTACAGAAGGAAAGACTCTTCACTCCTTTCTTCTCTAAGTTCCCTTCAGAGTTTTCCCTCCTGTTTTCTCTATCTGGAGCCAGACTAATACCAGCTCAAACATAAACATGCCCAGAGAATCAGGAATTCAAGCCACAAGTTCTCACAAAAAGATAAATTGATTCAGTTCACCAGGGCTGCTCAGGGCTCAAAAGCAAAGCAATCAGGCTCTCAACGAGACACAGAGATCACCACGTGCAATTCCATTACAGCCAAGGACAAGGTTCTACAGCCGAGACGCTTCACTGCCATTTTCTGCTCACCCAGCCTGTGCTCTTAACTCCCCACTAACACACAAAGGACAGACTGAAACTGCCTCTCCAATCCAAAGAAAAGCTGCACGATTCTCTTAATTTGACATCCAACCCAGATCAGTAGCTGATGCTAAGGGGCAAATCATATCAGCTTGAGTTTAACTCAGAGATAAAGGGGTGAGACAGCAGCTTCAGGTCGGAGCTGGCTCGTATTCACCAGTTCACAACAAAGGTGTGGTGAGATTGTATCTACATGGACCAGAGCATCTAAGAAATGCTCTCATCCTAGGGCAGAATCAGTCACCACCTCGTTTCCAGAGAGTTTTCCTCCTGCCAGGATCTCTCCAAGGAAAAGCAAGTCTGACAATCAATGCAGGCAAGAGCACCTGCCAGCAGCTGTGCTGATGTGCCACCTAAAGGACACCGGTATCGCAAGGGATCGAACGGACATTTTCACTCTGCTCCCACATAAAGAGCAGGAGAAAGACCTGGGTGTGTGCATATGTGAGTATGAAATGGAAGCCAAATCTATCTAAATTAAAGATAATTATTAGGAGATTATTTGGTTCAAGGTCACCTATGCCAGGAAACACCACAGTTACCACGATAACTTTAGATAAAAAGAAGATGAGACAGATACAAACAGCTGGAAACCTACAGAGTGCTGCTGCCACGAACAGAACTCCATCTTCTACCTTCTCTTAAATGTTTTCCTTTGAAAATACTTTTATTCATTAGAAATACTTGCTTGCTCCAATTTCTTCTTTCTTATATATTTTTTCTACCTATCAACATTTCAACTGCTTATATATATTAAAAATTAATGTACCATGCCATAAAACGCAAACATGATCAGAAAAAAAAAAAACCAAACTCACATCACAGCACAGCATACTTTTGCTTCTTCTGGGCTTTACAAATCTGGTGTTTAACCAGTCTTTAAACAGTTTATCACAATGACTTACTATTTATAACAACACAAATTCACATCAATTTAAATTTCACTGCACAATGTGACTATCCTGAATTTCTGCATCTTTCTTTTATGTTGCAGGCAGCTTTAATTATCCCAGTTCAACTTTCTGAAAGTGACAACAGAAAAAGGTGAAGATGAAGTGAAAACTGAAAAGATGAAGTTGTTGAAACAAAAATAAGCTTATGGGATAGCTGAATCACAGCAAAATAGCTTATTGAGGAAAATGGGTCTCTGTCAGGCTGCCTGATATAATATCTAGTCTCTTTTTAGCAAAAAAGCCCACCCTATTTCTACTTTACCTATTAATCAAAGAACAATTAAGTTACAGGTTTATGAGCAAGTACAGAATGCTGCACTATCTTCAAAGACTAAAGTTATTGTGATATTAAACACACAGACAACTATTATGCTCCACTACCTAAATTCTAGGTATTTATCCACTCAAAACACTGAGAAAAATCTACAGTTATGCAGCCTTATCTATCCTAATTTCCTGCTTTCCATAGAAATCCTTGATGCATACTACTACCTAAGCAAGCCTCATGCAAATTCTGAAGAACCATTAAAATGTCACTTTCAATCTCCTTGTTTTTCTCACCTGGCATTATTAATCTAGAGAACAGACGCAGGACCAGTGCATTTATTTTTAAATACACTGGCATTAATCTTTGCAAACATAACTACACCAGCACAACTTAACCACTGTGAACAAAGCAGAAGTCAGCACTTATTCTCTAAGATTTGGAGACCCTCAGCACATCAACTTTCTTTACATTTTCCCTCTAGCACTCAGCCCTTTTGTCTGATAGGGAAGCCAGGTGGCTAAAGAAGTTGTCCTGTCAGCTTTATCTTTAATCTCTGCACGAAGACCTGTGAACATAACACAGCGGGTGTGAGGCAATGCTTGTCACTGCAGTGTAAGAAATACACTTACCTTTAGAGTATCCTCTTCCTGGAATTCGAGACCACAAAGGGATAACTAATACCTATATCAATGTTTGGCCTATACATTAATAATCATGTTTATTTTGTACAGCTACTACTGTATGCAAAAAGTCTGTACTAACAAATGCTGCTTCCCTCTACTGCTTTAATGACACCATTGTTTGGTCACTTACACTGAACTCATCCAGCAGTCCTGTACAAGGAGAGGGAAGCCCAGGTTGAAGCAATTTTGGCCAGCCTCAATTTCCTCTGAAGTTAAAAGGGACTGCCCTGCACATAAGTGAGACAACTCCACACAGACAAAAGACCAGTTTGTACAAACTCAAGTTTAACCTGGAAGATGATTAACAAACAAGCAGAACTAACTACCAAAGGAAGTGGACACTTAATCCCTCTCAGTCTCTTCAAATGAAGACAAGCTTTCCTGCCTGAAGATCCACTTCAGCTGAGCTCGTTACCTGCCTCCATCAAGGAGCGACACTTCCTTCCATTCCCCACAGGGGATCAAACAAAACCCTTCAGTGACAAGACAGTGATGAAACCCTTCTCTGCTGATCCCTACTGCTATGAACCTCTGCCACCTCGTAGCCCTAGGTACAATTTTTATCTATGTTTAGCACAAAAAGAAACACAAATCTGTACAAAACCAAGATTTTTTGAGTTTTTCCTTCAGTTTTCTTGGAAAAATTGACAGAGAATTACTTCTTGTCTGCACCTCACTACTGCTCTCAAAAAATCTCCCACTTCTACCCTCTTCCCTCTTTTAATTTCAGAATTGCACCTAAATTATAATGATTCTTCAAATTACTTAGACTAGCAAGAGCTGGCTACAGAAGTAGTAAGATACCCATTCCAACAAAAACAGGTCAAGTCAAGGAACAAAGCTGCATATCTTTCAGCTAGGAACTTCAGAGTTAGGAAATAGGAGCACAGATTTCAGGTGCTTTTGTCGTCATCACTGCTGAAAATATTTAGAGGGATTTTAAGTGTGCCTGTATACATTATATATGCACGTTTTCATCAGCATGCATTTGGGTTATTCCCTCAGAAATCTCTCACTCTTGTCCACAGAAAATCTGATTCAGGTTTCAGAGTTTTTACTGGGAAAAGGAAAACAATATACTAAATACATTTTAGCCTTTATATGTTATGGGTTTCGTGACAGAAGCAGCAGCTTTCTGCTGTTTAAAATGTTCCTGTTTACTTACATTTTACTTCTGAGCTTGTTTTGGATATTCTTCATCTGTGACATTGCCATTGATTTATTCTGGTCAGAAATCATAGGATTTATTTCCATTGAGCAAACCAGTGGGCTTTCTGAATGAATTACCATCAACTCCTGGCGGGCTTTTTTTAACTTTTTTTTTAAGGAGGCCAACAGCTACTGGTTTTCTCAATGAGCTGCACTCTGGGAAGTTCATTACACACTCATTCTGGTTCTGTGTCATGCTCTCAATGATGATACAGCATGTAAGTGCTGTTCACAATGACCAGGCGAATAGAATTCAGCTGAACATCTTTATCTAATTTTTCAATCCCAGAACATTATGCCCCATTACACTTTTATAACGCTTATTTCAAACTTTTGCCAAGCAGCTCTTGGGTACCACCCTGATGTTTTCCTTTGTTTTTTCTTTCTGCAGCTCTGTAAGCCACCCTCAGAGCTCATCAGATAGAATGGCATCAGTGGTTGTTGAGCTTTACAACAGTCATATTGATTGGTATCTCCCAAAGGCACACTGTCATCATTTTACCACTGATGGGGTTATGGGCAGACACACACTTTGACATTCCCCTTAGATGTGATAAATGCAATCCTCATTTTCTTGGATCTTGTGCAATTCACCACAAATCCATCGATCACCACAGAATGACCCTTTCTATTCCACTGAAGCTGTGAAACCCAAAGACACAAATATCTTTCTAATTCTTACATACACCATACATTCCATACTCCTGTTTTTCATTAGATTGGGGTGATCCAGCTCATCATTTCCATGATGAAAATACCAACTTGTGTATTCCTTTTCAATAATGTTATACAGCATCACTCTGAATAAAGCATTATTAACGGGTTTCTCCCCCACTATAATCTATCTCATTTTTGAGCACAGGGCAATCCTGACATGTGCCACATGTGAATCATGTTCCTTGTGGACTGCCACAATCATTATTATCATAAACAGAAACCACTTGGTGGTTGTTACTAGCTGAAGTTTTATTTGGAAATTTTACTCTACTAAAAACATTTTTAAAACCAGACATAACAGCCTAGAAAAATTTCTTCCTATGCTCAACATAAGAATAAAACACTAATCAGCATTTACTAAGCATTATGGTTTGTGCATCTTTTGCCAATATTCTCAAAACAAGTAAAAATTGGTCACTGTAAGAATAAAGCAGCCAAGTCAGCCATGTATGAACTTCAAAGAGCAACCAGCACAAACTCAGTGCCCTAACATTGCTCCTATCAGAGAACTACAAAGAGTGTAGAGATTATGGCAAGATTTGCCCTAGAGTATAAAATCCTAGATGCACTATTTTGGGAAAATATAATAAAATCTCGAGAAAGGTTTGAACATTTCAAATGCTAAGTGCTCGTGATGAAAACAGATGCCTGTCACTGCCCTACGGAATTATAAAACCGTTCTTAGTTTTGGGTCTTAAATATACAATTTAAAGCTTTCCATCTCTCATTTCAGATAAGGAAATTGCAATCCTTCTTTGGAAATTAACTTTCCATCTAGTTTCTGTACATGTTTTTTTTTTTTTAATTATTATTTTTTAACTATATCTCATTTAATTATTAAATGTGGCTTACATTTGCATCTCTGGAAATAGTTTTCTTTATTCTCCCCTCTTCTACCATTTCCTTTCAGTCCATAAGCAGGGCTGTGAGCAGGTTGCTGACTGTGCTGATGGGCAGGGAGCAGGGAGAGGTCCTCGCTCCACATTTCATTCAGATAATAGAAACCTGCAAGCTGTTCAGTGTGACAGATGAGCTCTGTGAGCTAAAGCAACTTGTTCCGCCTGTCAGGCTGCGAGAGCCTACAGCAGCAAGATACAATTGTGATGACACCACCATCGCCAAACTGGGTCAAACATACGGTCACTCGAAAACAGAATGTCACCCCTTCTTTCTACTTGAGGAATTTGATTCAGTGACACTAAAAGCTGTTAGATACCATTAGTTTTGTATCCAGGCTCAAAACGAAACTGTTTCTCTGACAGTATTTGAAGGATCTTTCCTGCCATTCAAGTTTGGAGGAATCACAAAGTGTCGAATAATGTCGCTGTTGCCCAGAGCCAGCGGGTGCTTTATGAGCACAGAGCTCTCCGAGTGGCACCAGGGGAGCTGGGGCTCTGGAGGAACAGCACCGTCATGGCCTTGGTGCATTCAATGCATTAAAATCAGCACAGGCTTTTAAAGAAAATTATACAGATATGAAATGCTTTCTTTCATTGCAGAAATAAAAATAAAAGATACCTGAACTCATGCCTACACCTACTATTGTGTTTAGATCATTTTGTATAAAAATTTGGGTGTTTTTTATTTTTAGTGAATTAAAACAATCATTAAATGAATGATAGTAAAAATGTGAAGATAAATGGAAAGTGATAGAATAAATTGTTCCAAATACTTCCCTCAGTCTTGGAAGATTTACTTGCATCACACAATAGTGCTGAAATACCCCGTGCTATATTACAGGCATGTTCTGTTCCAGGATAAATAGCTGTGGCATACAGTCACACCACATGCTGGTTCTAGGCAAGATTTGGAAAAGCAGATAGTGAGATGAAGATAGTTCTGGTCATACCCTGATATTTGCATGTATTAAATGATGTGTAAACCTGTCTTTTTGAACAGAATTACACTATGTTTATATTTCAGTATGGATAACTTCAGTCCAAAAGCACTAGAAATGTAGAAGGAAACAGTAAAGGTCTGAGACATCCAAAAGTAATTTCCTTCTCAATATTTACCAATTTGTGTTGACAGTCTGAATCAAGCTCAAATCATGGACTCAGGCCAAGTGAAAATTCCCAGCCTGTTAGATTTCACAGTTTCATTTAGGTAGTTCAATACAGCATAATGAAGACATTTTATATATTTCAGGTTTTGATATATCTATTTTTCTGGTTTATTTTACATTTATTTCTAGTTCAACACAAAAATTTTCAGGAAAAATATATTCCAGAAAAAACTTCTCATGGAGCCATTTTGTGAAGATGATTCATATTTTTGCGCAGTTAAAAACTTAAATAATTCTTTAAAATAATTTTTGTTTACTTGCTTTGATTTCTAAATGTCTTTGATCTCATTCATTAATATTCACTAGACTTCTGATGTTGGACTAATGAGAATCTTACGCATTTATGAGAAGCTATTTAAACAATGCTATCCATTTTTTTCTGACTTATGTTTTCCGTCAACACTGACAATACTTAATTCTTTGTATTCTCCAGTTTTTTCTTCCAACTTCCTGAAGACATGGTACACGTTCTCCAAAACAAAAGAGAACTCAACAAATGCATAACTAATCCAGCCAATTTTGAGCAGATAACAAGAGAAACACATAATATATATGGACAGAATAAATAATGCTCAAATGAAGAAAGCAGCCACAACTTTTCAGCCTCAGGAGTTTACAGGCACAAAAGCAGCAGCAGAAGGCAAGAGCAGCCCCTGATATTTCCCATCCCAGGTGCACACACAACTGCAGGAACAGAGAGGCACTTGTGGGCTTTGTATTTCAGAAAACATCAGCAGTGCTCAGATTGAGTTTGTATTGTCTGCAGTCCATATCCAAAGGAAGAGAGTCCCAGGATGCTGCCCAGAATCACCTGCACTGCACACACAGCTTAGATGAGAAGCACCCAAGGGAACTGATGCAATCCACCACAACATGGCAGCAAACAGATCCAATACAATCTATCAAAATTAATGCATATATATATGTATGTATACATGTATATATATATCTATATACACTTACACTCAGATAAAGCTACACCACTTTGAAACCACCCATTAGAGAATTCTATCCAGGAATTAACTCCTACACTGCAAGAGAAATAGCCATGACAAGCTTCCTAATGACACTAACATCAATGCAAATGCAGCAAAGTATATGATTATGCAGTGCCTGCTACAGCATAGTCACACCATACACCAAATTTCCACACACAGAAGGCCACTGCTCTGCTCTCAGTATCAAATAATAACAAAAAAAGTTCAAGGACAAAGTATTCCTAACTCTAGGATTCCAAATTTATCTCACAGGATGCTTAGTACCTAATACCTCAGAACCTACTACCAACCCCAAACTTTTCAGAAGAGTTTCTTTTGTATATCAAAGTTTAAAAGATCTTCACTGGCACAATTATTTTACTACATTTAAATATATGAATATGAATGTGGTTCCATATTACCACACAGTTCTGGAAGAAAATAATGAAGTAATTTTAGGAGCTTCAAGTAGCATCCAAAGTATTTATATAAGCCAGAATCCTGATTATGTGGAACACCAGCCCTCACATATCACTCTCCAAGTTAAGTGTTATTAATCTTCCTCTAAAGAACATTTCCACCATTTCTTCCTCTCTGTTCTTCTCTCCTCCCCTGAATCCAGATCCTGATACTCAGTCTGTAACTCTCATTCCCAAGCTCTCCTCTCAGAGATGTGCCATCACAGCATCCAGCACACTGGGATTTTAGCCCACCTAAGCAAGTGTTCTCAAAACAAGCCACGTATCAGAATTAACGTGACACGAAAAGTGTTAACATCACAATATTAGAAGGTAATTTTTTTTCCCTGACATTTGGGAAAGTGAAAAACAGGATAACATATTATTGAACAGAATTTTTTCCAAGTAAGTCAAGTATATAGAATGCTTGGGGTTTGGGGGTTTTTTGTTACAAAATGTATTCTAATTCAAATACCCAAAGGTTTCCCAATTTTTCATTTTTTAAGATTTTTCCTAAATCACACTGTCAAGGCCCAACAGCTACAGCTTCAGTTGCAGCACTGAGAAGCAACATCTCACAACAGGTATAAAACACTAAAGTTAATTAATGGACTAGGATTCAAACAGCAAAACTGATGAAAAGCTGACACAGAAATCTTTCTCATTGGAAACACTTAAGTAAAGAGAAATTACAGTGCCTGCTACCAAAAATAATGAATCAGGAGGGAAGCTTACAGATTATACTAATTAGTAAGAAGCAGGCAAGAAAAATAAGAGCCTCAAAGCAGGAGTAGCATCTTGGCAAAACCAGCACAAGCCAAGGCCCCCAGTGGAGGCCCCACCATCTCCTGTGTCCTTCAGCAGCCCCAGGTTTGCCCTACGAAATCAGAGCCCAGCAGTCTGGGCAAACACCCCACTTACTACAGCAAATTTTTAAATTAAAAAGAAACCAGCATGAGCCATCTGTTGCTACTAATGGCCAAGCTTGGTTACACCCACACAGACTGAAGCAAGTGCAGGTTAAACACACCCTGAACCAATCTTTGGTAAGGGAGACGAGTGCTCAGCTTACAACCACGACTAACACTCACTTCTGAAAGCACCACAACTGCCCACGTGAGATTCATATTCTTCAACACATTAAAAGACTCAAATCAACTTTCTTAACCTCTCCTATAACTGCAAAATTTGTCCATCCTTCCAGTAAAATGTGCATTAAAACACAAGGTTTTGTTAAGTTCTAGTACTATTGGTCATTCAATCAGCATGTTCTCCTTCATTCAGATTTCACCTCCTTAAGTCAGAAAAGAAAATGTCAGAATGTTCTTGACAGGAAAAACTGATTTGGTTAAACAGCCCAAGACTTTTCAAGTGAAGGTAAACTTTGAAAAAGATACTAATTTTTTAGTGAAAATCATTATTATTGTTTTGAAAATTTCTTCATTCCTACAAGAACAATTAGAAAAAAATCCTTTTGAGTCAACCCCAAATATTTCAACCATCCTAGAGGCAGAACTGGAATGCAAGGGGGCTCATATAACAGCCTTTTTTAGGACAAAAATTAGGTTCTTACAATGCAGTTCCTTTTGTATTTAAGAGAAGCCCACTTCCTTACTAATTGTCACTGTTTCTGTGACTGAAAACTGCAATTAGTTACGCCTCACAACACACACACATGAATCCTTTTGTGGTTGTATCATTCAACCTGAACATTAATAGCAGGACTATTATAAATTCCACAGAAATTGCACCACCATACCTATTTTATTAAACCATTTACGCTGTGTATCCTTTAAATATACTATTCTAGTTGGGAAAACAGTTAGTCTACCAGATGAATTAAAGAAGCCAAGAAACCAAAAACCAACTAAGACTACTACTTAATTTGTACAAACATCACTTAATTTTTAAGATCATGTAAAGTATGAAAAAAAATAAATGCATTACAAATACTGTCTTATTTTCAAATAGACCTCATAGTTACATACAAGTTTCACTAGAAAAGTAAAACTGATGGCAAAACAAAACCAACAAAGGACAACAATTTCCCTTAGTTCAAATGAAACTAACCAGGGCTGCCAGCAGTAAAAACCCAACTTCTTTTAAATTCCAAAATTAATCTCCTCTCCTGACCTTTATAGAGCTTAAGATGCATACGTACACAGAATAAACAAAATAATTTGAAAGCAAATTCACTGAGTGTGCCTGACCTTTGAAACAGCACAGATAATTTTAATCAGATTTGCACAATGTTAGTCTGTCTCAGGTACCTTGTAGTAACACAAAGATGACAAAACTACTTAAGGGGGAAAAAAAGACAACATTTTATCAAAATAAAACCATCTTTAAATATTTTTGAATATCCCTAAGAGTCTCAGATTCAGAAAAGATTCCTCTGAAATTCTACTCCCTCAATACTGAGCTAAGGTGCATAACTCAGCTCTAGAGAGAAAGGTCCTTTCTTCCAGTTATGCACGTTTCTGTCTCAGTTAAGATGAAGAGTTGACATCTAAAAGAAAGAAAAAATTGATTTACACAAACATTTTAAATATCAGGTTTTGTAGGAGTGGCCTGTAGTTGCCTCATTGATGACCCAGCATGCAGTGGCTACTTAAAGCTCCTCAGTTACATTGATAATTTTAGATTTTTCAGAGCTAATGACTAAAAAAATATCAAGATCAGCAGTATCAATAACCTGACAAGCAGTGCTGACTTGTAAAAAATCTCTAGTTACAAAGAGCAGAAGTTCTCAGAAAAATACACAAATAAGCCTCAGCTGAACTGGCTGGCAGCACCTTCCTTCATGGAAGGAGTTACACCAGGAGTTAAACAGCATTTACAGCCACCAGAGGAGGCCATTGCTGGTAATGCTTGGCAAAACCAAGGAAAGAAACCTTGTACTTTATACAGGCCCCAAAGCAGGTCCCTGCCAGGGGTTCTATTACTTGTGCCTGGTGAAAGGACAATAATTAGCATGGGGAGCTGAAAGCCCTGTTTAGGTTCACAATGTTCAACCTTAACCAATTTAGACCTTCCATGCCAACAGCCACAAGAGGGTTCTGCCCAAGCTGGAAAAGACAGCATGAGAGTTAAATGCAACTGAACAAAGACACTTAAAAAGCTGAAGTTTGGCTTTGGTACTTTTGAGAAAAAGCAACAGTGAGCAGGATAGAGATCCTCATTAATTATTTGCCCAGTTGAGGGATGCAATAGGACAACATTGCTTTGTCAAATAATGCACTTTATCTAACAGTACCAGTCCCAATTATTCCTGGTCTAGTTGCTTTTAAAGCTTTACTTCTCAGTATTTTAGAGAGAGGTTCAGTTTAATAAGCTACTTAGAACACCTAGAAAGGAAATGTAAAGTAAATATAACTAACTACATGAATTTGTAAGTATTCATGGCTCACAAATGAATTTCCTTATATTGGCTGTTTCCTTGTAGAGCCTGCACTATGCTTGTAATTCACAGGAGCAGCAAGGTGAGTCAAATGTGTTTCTAAAGAATTTGGTCCCCTTATCCACACTCAGATCATTGTGAGCAAACCTGCTACTATTTCATGTGGCCTCTGAGAAAATAAGAAAGAGAAGAGAGTTCTGAAAACCAGCTTTGCTAAAGCTAACACGTGTTGAGGTGGGATCATGAACAACACAGCTTTCCAGAAGAGCATTTCTCCATTTGCGTGTCACTGATTCAGTCTCTGAAACTGCTGCAGGCCAGCCAGCCCTTGCACATTATGGCAACAGCCACCTTGCCCTTCTGCCACACTGTTTGGGTCTCTTTCTCTCTCCTTTGCTCACAGAGAATTTTACAGCTTGTCTGCAACAGCTATCTGATATCCCCATCTTTTCCTATTAAGGAGTTTAATTTATTCAGCTTATCAGGAAGGCTGAGAAGGGAGCTGATCACTGTGTACAGACACTTGCAGTCTGTCAGTGTGAAGCATTCTGACCTTGCAAACAGAGTCACAGAGGCCCCTGGCACCTGGAAATAAATCCCACTGAGCACAATGGGTGGTTCCCTACAATATCGGCAAATATCGATAATTGCATCATCCAGCCTCAACACACAACAGAACCTGGTACAGTGTGAGTGTTATAATAACTATCAAACATTTAAGAATGATGTAGAATTATTTTATCTTTTCTAATGCTGCCTTCGTATTCTATTTTCAATATACAATGAATGCTCACACACATGATCAAAAACTAATATTTAAAAAATAAAGGAAAAAACAGCTGCCAAATGGAAGAGAACTTTTAGTTTCATATTTTCCTTTCAAATTTTAAAGCCATTTTCTACATCTTTAGGTAAACGGATACCTTTAAAAAAAACTTGTTTTCCCAAGAAAGTAATTTTTGTTTATTTGACTACTCCCATCAAAATATCTGCACTAAAATGTACTGTTTTGTCAAACCTTCGAGTATCTCAAATTGTACCCTGCATAAGATTCTGTGCACTGCTTAGGTTCAATATCCAGCCACCTGTTTCCTGATTTCAATCCTCTCATAGAACTTCAACCACTAATCCTGATTTTCAGTACAAAGTTGCAGACAAGTAACTATTCTCACCCCACCACTATTTACTATCCCCCATCGGACAGCTGCTTTGCCACAGCCACACAGCCAAAATCTCCCTATTCTCCCTTTTCCAATTCAGTCCTTAGTAGGACAACTCATGACAGCTACACTTATAAAAACTTCTTTTGTATATATATAAAATATAAATATTTCACCCCCAATATTACAGTGTAGTTCTTAATAAGCAACTAACCAGTCTCACCCAGGTCTGTAATGATAACTGAGCTGAATGCTTTCGCTGACAGTAGTTTGTATCAGTGCACAAACAGGCACAGTAGTTTGACAACCAACACTTCCCCAAACAATAACATCACTGCAGTTTAAATCCAACCCCTATACAGGCTTGCAGAGCAATGGAGGCTGAAGTCCAGTGTCATCAAATTTTCTAGAAAAATATCAGGTAGACCATTAGGTCCTCCTTCGAGTTCTGTTTGTCTGCATTTGGGGTTTTCTATAAATATGTGAACCTAACCATATTTTTAAACAAGACTACACATTCTCTTCAGCAAAACATCTACCTAATCAAAATAAAGACTTAGACTCATAACTCCAGATTTAGGCAAGCCCCCTACTGTCCTTCCTCCCTCTCTTTCTAATATCGAATGTTTTAAAACTAATTTCACCTGAAAATTTCTCTGCAATCAACCAAATTCTGCTCGTCTGAAATATGATTCATTACAACCATATAATTCTTAAATATTTAATCACCCAACATGCACTAAAAAGACACCAAAAGCCTGAAATCATTAGATGTCCCAGCACAAGAAATAAAAAGGAGACATACATTTCTCTGCAAGTGTGATTTCAAAGTCTTTTCACAGAGGGATCTAAAGACTGTCAGCTTGGTTGCTCTGCTACTGTATATTAAACAAGCAAGTAATGAAGCTATTGGTTTTGATTCATCAAAATGCCACAAAGATGGTGGATGAAGTATACAAAATGAAGTATTTTTCCTTTTTTTTCTTTTTTTCTTTTTGAAAGAGGAGTATCAGGAAGGTAGCAAAAGTCAGGTAAAGCATCAAAACGGGCAAAGTAGTGACAAGAGAAAACAACAAAATCAAGCAAAATCAGTGATCATCTAGAAAATCATTACTGCATTAATATTATTTTAAAGTATTTAAATATTATTATATTTATGTATATATTATTACACTATTTAAAGTACTATTTCAAAATCCAAAGCCCCTGTGAAACACTTTACTTCCTACCAGTTTAAGGAATCATTATTTTGTTTTCACTAACAGAACACTGATGCTCATTCCTAATGCCAGCTAAATGCAAATTTGAGCCTCATGTGTTACCTACTGCTTTCTAACAGGCCTTCATTATCTCTTAGTTCTCAGTTAAGACTCGTGCACAAATCCAGCAAAACAGTTTAGAAGGTTCTTAATTTCCAGTATTTGCATAATAACACTGAACAGAATAAATAATATGCATTCTTAGTGCCAAGCATCAGCACTATGCCAATTTAAAGCCTTATTCTTTAACATTTCAGAAATAATTTTGAAAGCAAATTTAATGACATATATAAAGTATTCCAACATGTCAGTATGCAATGACTTCTGAACAACAAAACACCTGACAAGGCCAATACCTACCAGACACATTAGATTTTTTGTGACTTAAGACCTTGCTAAATCTCTGCAAACATTAATGCTAAAAATCCTTTACATTCAGAAGAGTTGAAATAAATGTTTTTGACACGTCATGCAGTAAGACAGAGCATTATTATGATAAAGTAACAGGCATCACTGCAGTGCCAATACAGAAATTCTGTACTTTGGAGTATCTACAAATGTGAAGCAGACAAATGCAGCTGTTGTTATGTGTTACAATGCAAATCTGATGAGCTACACTGGGAATATTCAGTGCTGCAATGCAAATTGATGTGAGGAGAAGAACATAGTCTGAACAAAATAAAAGGTTTATTTAAATCTCACCATTAGGATATTTTCTTTAGTATTGTCCAAACTTTTAAACCAGCCTTTTTTCCCCAAGACCTCTTCACAATTTTTCAAGTTTGCTACTAGAATAGCCACACCACTTCCAAGAGGAGCAGGCCTTTAGCAGTGCTCTATAAATTTGAAAAATTCTACCCTGTTACTGTAACAATCTACGGGGACCTGTGCAAGTACCTGCTCCCCTCTGCAGGAAACCTCAGCCCTCCCACCCTGACACATCCCCCAGGGATTACAGTTTGGGAACCTGCACTCCGGGGTGTCTCATAGCTTGGGATTCCCCCTCACAGTCCAAGCACTGGTGGAGGACAGCTCTTCTAACAATTTTCCAGTCTGTTCCTTGTAGGAATACAGCTAGCAGGCTGTCTTGAAATTTAAGGGACGGCAGGAGGAACTAGTCTTAATTATGGGCTTTGGCAGAAACCCTTTCAACAGCTGAGTCAGTGAGAGAACAAGGGAATTCCAACTGCACAGTCCCCAAAAACACTGCATGGACACTGAGAGGGCTGGGTCAGATCCAACCCTTTCCAACAGGAATCACAACCCACTAACACAAATTTCCTTTTCATCAGAAAAGCTTTCCAAATGCTGATTATGAAGCTGCTTTTCCCATACAACCCAATTTTATCTCTAGTTTGTGTGCACATTGTTATGTGGAGAGGTAACTCCTTCACTACAAGAACTTACATGCAAATGTGAAAGGCTGCAAATTCTGACATAGACTGTTTGCCATGGAGACTCAGAATTATCCTGTAGCTTTAGGGACAATTATATTTCCCTCTCTGGTACCCAAAGGAACCCAGCAGTCATTTTATCAGCAAACAAAACAAAGAAAGAATTGGTTAGGCCTTAAAAATAAATAAATAAATAAATAAAAAACAAAGAAGGAAACCAAAAAAACACAATTACATATGCATTTGAACACTGGACTCGGAAAACATGAGTTACAAACTACCAGAATGCACAAGGAACACATTGCACCAAACATGTCTAGGAGTTTTATTTGATAAATTACTGGTGGAGTAGAGAAAGACATGAAGAATGAATGTAATTTATTAAGACTTTCTTTAAAGCGTCCATCTCCCCCTAGAGCCTATGGAAATAACAAAGCAACAAAATCATGTAGCCCTGTAAGAATAACTTAAATCTAGGTGAGAAAAAATCTATAGGAAGGCAAAAAAGACACTTGAGATATTATTTTAATAAGGAGAAAATATCATGATACTGGTCAACTTAGACTGATGCACAAAATAAAACATTGCCTACACAGCACCAAAATATTTGAAAGTGATCAATTTGCATTTTGCAGCCGTTCTCCTATTAGGATCTGAGCTACAGAAGTCAGCAACGTTTTTCTTGGAGACTTAATACATCAACATTTGGCCCTCTGTAGTCAGCATGGCCAATTTGTCTGAAGCTGTTTATTTACACACTAAAGACATTCTAGACACAAATCAGCTGACAAAGTTGGAAAGTGATAATATTTTTAACCTTTGCAGAAATAGGCAAAATTATAATATAAATAAATGTAATTGACATAATTGAAGCTGCAGATCCTGGAGAAGAAAGAATGACTGACATGTCTAAAACTGAGTAATTCAATTTTCTGCAAATTCACAAAAGGATTCATGTGACATGACAAAACGAATGAGAGGATTATATATTGTAACTATAAAAAGGCAAATCCTATAAAGTACATACACAGTTGTAATATGCAAGACAAGTGGATAATCCCATGTTCAATGTTAAGTTGTAAGAGTTGACCCATTGTTTCCAATGGCATCTCTACATCCTCCAATCTCCCCAGTATGTAAAAGAAAAGTCAATGGAAACTGCAAACACACAGTTCAAAGGCTGTCAAAGTAAAATATTTTACTATGACTACAGGCTTTGTAGTCATAGTAAAATGAGTGCAATGAGAAGAATGTTTGTTACATTCTTCTCATTGCACTCTGAGACTGAGACACAAACCATAACAAAGAAAACAAAATCATAAGAATATGAATAAAACCATCAGAAAAATGGATTCAAATAAATGTTTAATAAATAAGTGAATGAAAATGAGTAGGCTTCACAGCTTTCACATATTGCTGCCTTAATTCTTCTAAGTTTCCTCAATACTACAATACCAATTAAATTAGCATTATTATAATAGCATATTTTGAAGAGATTGAATTAGAACTTGCATTAGAAGTGCTATACTTGGAAAAGTAACAGCTCCCATTGAATGAAACTAGCAGCACCTCTACCAAAATGTCTCACAAGGGAAAAAAAAAAAAAGGAAAGAAAAACAAGCTGCAAGAAATAAACTAAAGGTTTCATAATAAGTGGCAGAATTGACAAGGAAACTGAACCCAGCTTTTGCCAGCACTCTGCCTGACACAGGAAAATAGCAGTGTGTGTGTGTGAGCATGTGTGTAGAATTTTTCAACACACACAATGTAACTTTTAAAGATAGGACAAGTACTCTCCTGTCATTCAAAGATTTAGAATTATTCAGAATGTCTAAAAGTGCATTTGAAGGGAAATGTGAAAGCAGGTTATGAAATCAGCAGGCCCGCTATTTATTGGAGATGAGACATCTTGTCCTGAGGAAAAAGACAAATATTTAATGCTATTTTTCCATTAGACATTTCAGTGATTCAATTTAAAATTAAGATCTTAGCACGTGCCCTGTAATGTCTTATTTGAATCACCAACATCCAACACTCAAAAATTACTTTAAAAACTGCTTACAGGTGGACATATTGTGCAATCGTTCTTTGAACTGAACTTTGTACTTTCGTCTTTTTCAGATTATGAAATTCTGTAAAATTTTTAATTACACTACACCCCAAAAAATAATTTAAACCCCAAATATTTTTTTTGTCTCAAACCAACTTTCAGTGAAAATCCCTGAACTTACATTTTAGGTTCCATCCTACAGCCAAGAACAAGAAGACTATTTTAGGGAAGGGGTAGGGAGCGGGGCTTTTTGTTGTCCTTCTTCTTGATAAATTTCCGAAATGAGTTTCTCAGAATCTGCAATATGAATCTATTCCTTGGACACATGGTATCCTCAGAAAAACACAGCTCCCTTTATCTAGTGTATTGTCACCCAGGCTACCCATGTTCAGCTGAAATCATTTAGGAACTGGTATAAAACTTGACCGATCACTTCGACAGAGCATGTAAGGTTTCTGAAATGGTTTTAAGCGTTACTGCCTTACGCAGAAATTGAAACTTAAGCGATTGCTCAGTCTCAGCGATCCAAGCTCGGGCTGGTTGTGGCAATGCCTGCCTTGCGTTTTGCTGGAGCATGGGAATTAATGGATCTGCTGCTACACACCGTATTTCTGCCGCTCACTGAGGGGGACACGGCAGCGCCCACGAGGGGCAAATAAAACATTTTTAATTAGCGGGAATCGTCCCCACGAGAGTATTGCAATACCCGGCGTGGAGGGACAGGAGGACGGCGGGGCAGAGAGGGGCGGCGGGCGCGGAGGCCGCGGGGGCGGCACCGCCTCAGGGAGCGGGGGCAGCGCTGCCCGCGGGCTCCCC
>VYXF01001185.1:1162418-1183038 GCA_013397295.1 Polioptila caerulea
GTCTGGTTAAAAATTTTTGTTTTTTTTTTTTTTTTTTTTTTTTTTGCTCTATTTTGAGTAGGTAAGGGATATTCTGATGTTTTTAGATTTTTTTTGTTTGGTTTCTGTTGAAAATACTTTTTTTAGGGGGATGAGGGTCTTTGAAAGTGGCTGTAGGTTTCATAAACTGTGTCTGCACCTACCTCTGTGACAGCCTATGCAGTCAGCAAAGAAGAGGAGCTAGAAAACACAGGAACAAGTTTTAAACTGTTCTAAAGTACTCTCTCATAGTAGCTTTTATTGCAGCATGTTCTGACCTTTTAAGTCATAAGGAACTGATATTATTACAGTACTTTTGGTAAATGGCAGTCGTCAAACCACTGTTCCTCAAGATCATTTGGAGCAGTTGTAAGGACAGTTGGTCTCTGGAGCTGCTGGTGGAGAAGGGGTGCAGAGCAGCACAGTCTCTCCCTGGTCCCAAGCCATGCTGGCCATGGCAGATAAGGTGCTGGGAACAACTGACAGCAGTGTTCTGAGCTGCCAAGCCATCCCTGTAATCCTGGCACTGCTAGGAGGGCAGAGGGAGCCTCCACAGTGGAAATGCCTCAGCACAAATACCCAGTGCAAATTCAAACTCAGTGTAAGTGAGGAGGAAGCTTCTGCAGGAGGAAGCTTCACACCAGATATCCCAATTATGATTTGGACATTAGGAAACTTGGGTTTGGTGCCATTCTTAACCAATATAAATCACAAATATGGCCTGGAAAATTCTTTTTATGGCAGCTGTAGCCAGTTTACTCAACCCTATTCAGAATGTGTCAAAACTGTTACTTTAAACATTAACTGGAAGTCACTATGCTTTTTGTTTGCTAACATTGGTTTAGGATCACTGGTAGTTTGGGTAATATGTCTTGTTTATATTTGGGAGTTTTAATAAAGCACATATGACCCTGTCTTACCTTTCTTTCAATAAGAAGCCCATGGAGTTCTGAATAGGTGATTGTTGACTAGCAGAAGACCATGGCCAGTTTTCTCTGGCATTAATCTGGGAATATAGTCTGCGAGTTGGAAGGCAGCTCTAGAAGCGAGCATGGCCCTGTGCAAAGACTGTCAGAAATTCACAGCACTCAGTCTCACTGTCTCACAGCCTCAGCACAGGCTTGTCACTTTATTCTCAGCTGTATCACTCCTTTAGGGAAAGGAAAACATTCCAAACTGGGGTATCAGTAAAGTGCCACTACCACTGGCTGGAGAGAGGGAGAATCTGAAGGGGTCTGGGTTTATTGATGATTCACAGTGAGTGACTGAAGGCTGCCACTCTGCTCTCTCCTTCCTCAGCACTGCGTGGCAGTGGCTGCTCTGGGCTCCCTAGCAAGTGTTTAGAAGTGAGCCAAACCAGCTGAGACTAACCTTGTAAAAATACAAGCTGCATGAATGAATCAAAAGCTATATTGCTAAATTCCAGGCGAAGACCAAGATATTTGAGGTTTCAAATAAGCCCTTTATATGCCTCCCAACTGGATTCATTATGAAACTGCTTGTCTTCTAGAACATAATAATTCAATAGAGAAACACAAAGATCTTTAAATTGTTTTGCTTTCATACCTTAAAAAAAAAAAATAGAGTACAAAGCAAAACTGCATACCTCTCACAAGAAACTTCTAAGCAGAGCAAAATTAGCACGAGAAGTAAATAGAGCAATACAGAGAAAAATGGTGCCACTCAAGAAACAGTACTATTAAGATCCCTTAGTTGGCAAGACAGCAAGCCTGGACTGATTGCCAACAGAATAGCAACAAAAACATTCAGATAAATTCCAGTCTCGCAGACATGAGGCCACACAGGAACATTTAAATGCAATGTAGTATGCTTCCTTAAATAAGTGGTGGAGAAAAAAATCCCTTTATTTTGGTAGAGGAGAATATTATATTTGGTAGAGGAGAATGACTATAAGCTATAGAGGCAGAATTTTAACCTTGATTGGCATTCCACTCAGATAGAGTAAGGAAAAAAGCCTTGGCTTAGCTGATATATTTTATGATTCCTGTAAGATGGGAAAGGATTCTCTAGTCCTCGCTCAGTCTCCAAAACCCAAAATGCTTAAAAGCAAAGCAGGATGCAGTTGGATCTGGTAACACAATAGCACAATACAATGGATAGATTGGGAGGAGGATATAGATAACAGGATATCTAGAAACTCAGTACAAGTCTATTCCTTCTTGCAGCTGCAGTGTCCAAAGGAGTGCAACCCTATCCTTGGGCACTGAGATGAAATTGCAACCATCTTATTGTGCTGAAAAAGAAGATTGCCATGTTTTTTCCTGATACCTACATTTTCAATTCTTCCCTTTGCTGTGATCTGTCTCCACAGGGAGCAGAATCTGTCTCTGGCTGCGCTAAAATTTTTATGTGATGTTTAATAAATGGCTCTTGGTTTCAGTCTCTTTTCCATAAGATGTCATTTGAATTTTAATATATTTAGCATAAGATGTAAAGCCTATCCCTGTGCAGGTATTTTCCCTATTACAAAACTGCAGACATTCCACTTGAATGCTATGGGGGATTATACCTGAAGAATACTAAGATATGTAAATATTTGTACACTGACATCAACTTAAGCTGTGCAGAACAAACTTTATTAAATCAAACAGAATCTAATGAAAATTTTCAAGATTTAAAGTTCATATATCTGTACCTTGTCCATATTCTGTATCTTGTTCAGTAAAACAAGCCAGTGAAAAAGATATCACTGGAGTCTGAGGGATGAATTTGACCTGAGTTTTCATGTTATATTCATGTTTTGCTTTTTTGGACTTTGTTTGTATTTTTAATATGAGGAGGCCTTTTAAAGCGTGCTTTGCAACTCACTTTAGAAAATCACCTTTCTCTGAAATATCCAACATGGTCACCCATGACTTAGGAAAACGTGGAGAATTTCATGCAGGAAGGAGATTTTCATAATTTTGTGCAATAGGAAGCACAATGTGTTCAGTACACAATGAGCTGAGCTTGACATCTCAAGTGCAATGAGGGTTTTAACTTTGTAATCCATACTCTGTTTCTGTAATCAAACATGAATAGTATTAAATATTAGAGAATGGTTATCATGGTGAAATTTTCCACTTTCAAATAAACATACAATAACTATGGTGCCTAGTGCAATTTTACTGCATAGCATAAGTTGTATCTGCTTTTTATTTAGTATTCAGTAAGATACAATATGAGTCTGCAAGAGATGGTTTGTAAGAATTCACCTGCATCAGTTTCTCCCCTCTTTGCTTAGCTATGAGGTGTCTCACTTTCCAGACATGTGGAGGGATGAGAGGTGAAGAAATGATGGTCCAGAGCCAGAGCACAGTGTTTGATTTGAGGTTTTAAGCATAATACTCTGAAAAAGAACCTGTGACAGAGGAGCAGCCAGTAGTGCAGGCACCATTCTGCTTCCACTCCTTCCCCTTCTGGGAACAGAGAACCTCTGGCAGCTGCCAGGCTTGAAATTCAGCAGTAATGCATTGACACACTGGAGACAAGCATGGACTTAAAGCTGCAAAACAGTGGAAGAATAGTGGGGATTCTGTTCATTTTTCATCCATGTTTATTTGTTAATGGTGGGGGCCATATCGGTTGATTTACTTAATTGATGTGCCATTTTGCAACAAGCCTTTGGTAAATATTTGGGAATATTCCTTTTATATTTAGTTGGATCCTGTAATGTCTGTTTATTACTTTAATTATTCTTGGTATGAAAAGGCTTTTATATACTTGAGAAAGAAGACAAACAAATTGCAAAGTGTCCTGCTGGCCCACCAGCATTTGGGAAAGGATAAGGACAATACATCCTTAGACATTTATATTTATTTCCTAACTACAAACCAGCTAAGATATTTTATTCTGTGCAAACGCTGGCAAAAGATCAATATAAACAAAATGATCCCGGATGAGCAGCTCCAGCTCATTGTTATGGCCATTTCTCCTGCAACTGCCTGTTTTAGCTATTAAACAATTGCTGGTATTTCTGACTTCAAAGTATCAGTTGCTTTCCTGTGAAGAATCTCGGAAGCGTGGAGTAAGTGACAGTGGAAAATTATATACTATAATGATATAAATGACACAAAAAAATCGTGGGGTTGAGGATAAATCTTTTATTCATAACTATAATTTTCATGCTATTGCATCTCTATTTATCAGCCTTCGTTGCATGTCAGTTTTCACATTCATTCTTTTGGCACTACAGCTCTGAGCAGCTCTAGCCAGTAAGACAGATACTCAACATCTCTATCTAAACTTTCATTTTCTAGAGCATAAGTTAAAACCAGATGGAATCTGAATTACAAAAATGCAGTAATCTCAATCCATATTAATAACCTGTAAAACCAGACTTCTTTGAAATGTAGTCTGCATATTGTCCTTTTATGTAGTGTCTGAAGAGCTTGTTTTATTTGTCATTATTGATTCTGAATGAAATAATTTAGATAGCTTTTATAATAAAAAAGCTACAGCTAGAGCCTTAGCTATTTAGCCCTAGATGTTTGCAACAAACTTTGGCTTTAGTGCAGTTAACAGTGTCTTTTTTTTTTCCATGCAAACCCTAATTTTTAAGAAATTTCAAATTTCCATATCTCTCGAGTTGGCAATAGGAAACTGCACAGAGAACTTGAAAGAGTGAGTACTTTCTTGTCATTGCTATAGAGAGACTTTTAATTGCACAACATAAGAAAGCAGATTCCTTAAAAACTCATGATGCAACTCAAAGAACTTCTCACACCCAATAAATAAAAGTCAGATGAGAAAAAGCTGCCTTTATTTCTAGCCTTAAGTGCCAAGCCTGCAGCCAGGTACTGTGCCATGGTCCCACCATAGCTTTCAGCCATACTCACAAACATGAATCAATATCAGCTGCATGTGCTGCAGAATTCCCTACAGTCAGAAAACCTCCCCAGGCCCTAAATTTATATGATACTCCACATATCTACACCAATCAAGTTTTGATTCTGTGGAGTAATCGTTGTTTAAAAAACACTTATGTATATACACACCCATACTGTGAGAGTAGTCATAGCATAGCAGGGCTATTTTAGGCATTTTTGTTAGACATTACCCATGACTTAATGATAATTAATAGAATATTGATTCAGTTGTTCTTTGAAGAGTATTGTGGATGGAGCACTGCAGGAAAACACACACAAATGGGACTGTCAGATATTTTTAAATAACACATTTTCCAGAAATATTTTGATACTATTTTTTGAGCAAATGCACATGAAGGATTCACTCAAGTTGTTCATTAGTTCTAAAACAGGGACATCTTAATTCTACTGGAATTTGTTCTTTGTGTGAAAACATTTCTTACCTGAAAAATATTGCCCAGTTCAGCAAGCTCTTAATCAGAGGACAAATGTGTTGCAGCTTGTGCTAAAGGCATCAGTCTAGTTCTAGGCTTAAAATAAAAGCTATGTACAAATGCAGAATCAAAATAAAATCCTAACTCAGCTGAAGCCAATGGCAATATTCCCATAGGCTACAATGATGGCAGTATTTAATCACACAGTTTTCATATTCAAACACCTGCATCCAAGAACTCTCCTTAAATTGCTTCTTCTAATACCACTATTTCAAATTAGCAAAAATGAACAGGCATTATTCTTATATAGCTGCATATATGACAAATATATAAAGCACATATTTTAATATTTTTATAAGGCAGTCTGCAAGTTCTACATAGAAAATCCCTTAAGTCATAAATATGGCAACACTGTCCATTTACAAACTGACAGAAGGAAAAGAACACAATAAATGATAGCTAAAAATACAAGCAGCTACATCTGTAACCCAGAAATATAAAAATAATAGGGATGGGAGAGGACAAAATACTGCTCAAGTTAATGGAGTAACCTGGGAGAAGAAATAAAGAGAATAAATACACTATGAATAAAAGAAAACAAATATCTCCTAAATCAAAAGGAAGGTCAACTGATACTGACCAGAGAGAAAAAGGATTGCTCAACATCTACATTTTTTCCCTATGTTTAATATAAAAGGAAAGCATGGAGCTCAGTGAGATAAATATTAATGAGGTTTGGGAATATCTAGCAGTAGAATTAATAAAAAGCAAGTAAAAGAATATTTAGATAATTTAAATATTTATTATTCAGAAGTTCTAAATCATATTCAACCAAAGGATCTTAAGGAGTTGACTGAGATGGATCTGACAGACGTCTTTGAGGCCTCACTGAAAAAAGGTTAGGTACCAAAGGATTGAAGAGGGATAAATCCCAGGAAGCAGAAAAAGGTAAAAACCAGAGAATTTCAAGCAAGTTCCCACTTTTTTCTGCCATACAGAATGTGACCGTACACAATGTAACTAATAGTGTATAATTTAATACACAGCAACATCAAAATACTCTTTTGGAGCACTAAATTCTGTGTCTCTGTCCATCTCTGTCTACTTCATTGGTGTCATTCAGTCTTAGTCATGGCTGAATAAAATCAAATGTTAATGGGTGCCAAAAAACTCAGATTAAGATTTGGAAGTAAACCGATTATTTGCACAATAAAACAGAATATTTAGCTACAAATTTGTAGAAACTGAAAAGTTAAAGAACAAAGATTTTAAAAAGAAGAAATCAAGAGGGGTGCAAATAAAATTACTTAGAATTACACATTTGTTTTAAAGCACAGAAGTACCTGGTGTGCAAAAGTTCAGGCCCAGCATAACTCAGTAAGATGGAAAGCAATGCCAGTTCTGCTGCAAAGTGCTACAGGATGGGACATAATTCTGTCTGAATCTCATGACCATGTACCAAGATCGTGGATCAGTCACTCAGAGGGTAGTTGGTAAGATTACTGTTCAAAATCGATTATGGCATGGGATCACAACTGGGACTCAAATGGATTCCCACCTTGGGAGCTGCCCCCCTCTCTCCTGTTCTTCCCACAGACAAACTGTTCATGCCCTGTATTAGAGACCACTGGGTGTTTGACACTTATTCCTACTGGAAGTTGTTCCAGTATGTCACTCCTCCAGTGGCCAAAATCTCCTAATTTTCAGCTACAACAAATGCATTGCCAATGTGAAATTTCCCATTATTGTCAATACTTTTAATTTAAATAGTTACCCTTTATGTCAGGTGTTTACCTCTCTCCATTTTTGGCAGACTTTAATCAGAACCTTTGTCAGCCTTTTATTTTATTTTTTTTTTTGACTATACAAGTCAAATTCTATACATTTTCTTTAATCACATTACTAATCCTATTCTTTCTGCCTGTGATTCTCAGTCATATTCAAAATCTGGTCTCACCTCACTGTCTCAATGCAGTGTTGTTTCCCATACCTTCCTGATGCATCCTAAAATGAAGTTTTCTCTCTTCTATTTTGCATTATTCTTTGCAGTTGTCTTGCAGTGTCCTTTTGTAGGCTTTCACCAATTAAAAGCAAAAATCTTCTTTTTCATCTCTGAACTCATGACTTGCAGTGTGCAATATCAAATGCCCTTCTATTTGTATTTCTGAGATCATCAAATCATCTAAGTTGACCCACATAGTATTCTAGTCCTCTTCTGCATTGATTATCTCTCTCAGTTTTCTGTTTTGAGGTAATTTCATTACCACATTTCCTTTCTGTGTCATGCTCATTAATGAAAATATTAAATGAGTCTTTGAAGAACTCCATTAGCATGCTCTTTTCGTTGCAATGCTTTCCCTTTAAATTGTTATCTCTCTCCTTTAGATATTTCCTTGCCTATTTTAGATTTCCTCTACTATTCCCCAACTTCTCTTGCTTAACTGGTGATTTCCCAAATGGTATTATATCAAAACCCTTTATGAAGTCCAGATGAATGAGACCTGCTTCATTTCCTTTGTCAAAAAATCAGTTCCTTTATCTGAGAAAAAATATCAGATGCTGCTAAAGTTACATTTTGCTGGTGGTTTATTCTGCATTCTGATGAAACTTGCAGTGCTGCGTTCTCAATTTTTAAAAACAACTATATGCTTCACTTATCCACTGTGTGCATATTTCTTAAATTTTCATGAGAATTTCTAGTATGCAGAGGCAATACTCGTGCTCATCAGCCACATTAACACAATGGCTCTTTTGGAGCCATTACAGTTGATCGTGCCAATGATCCATGGATTATATACTTTTATAAGGTCTGGTGCACTTGCAAACAAAAGGGTTTTTTCTTTGTGTTTCTGTTTCTTAAGAGACACGTTTTCTTCCTCCCCAAATCATCCTTTAATATTCATGCAAAGCAGCCAAACAAAGGAAACCAAGCCACAAAAATTCTAGCTAAGATGATGTGATGAATACACTTAATCCTGGAGCAGAAAAGTAATTTCTGTCTCTGATGCAGTTTTTTTGTGGCTGCTTGTCTGTTGTGTGCTTCTGTGGTACAGAAGGGCCCTGACCCACTCTGAGGATCATAAGCACACATGCAAATTCAGTCCCATTTTTAACCATGCATCTGAGAGATAAACTTTTCCCTGACAAGCACAGTTGTGGTTTTGTCTCTTTCATATCAAATATTGCCAGTTATCTCTGACTCTCTCCATTCCCAAATAAAACTATTCTAAAGCAGGTCCATGTTTGCCTCTGACCCATCCTGGCAGCATTGGCCTCTGGACCAAAGAAACCCCTGGAGACTCAGATCGTGTCTAACAATGCAAATTATTGAAGGAGTTTGGGAATTTGTTTGTGCTGTGTAAAGGTCATTTTCAGGCCATGCTCTAAAGCTGGCACAAACCAGGAAGGGAATACAAGAGGAATGATGCCATTAGACAGCTTTCCATGGTTGTCCTTTCCTAATCCTTTCTGGTGACGTCTGTGAGTATCTCAAGGAAAAGGCCATTCTAGAACCAAGTGAAAGTAATCCTGTGCTGAGTGGAAGGATTCAATTAGCATTAGCTGCACTGCTGCGTTGATTCATCTCAGTCAAAGCCTCCCCATTGTCCCCACCATTTACACACTCGTTTCTCACCTAACCCCATTCTGGAGAAAACCAATTCATTTGCTGAACAGGGAGACCCTGATATAGATTACAGGGAAGATTTACACTGTGTAGACTCAGTGTAGGCTGGGGTAAGTTTTTCTCCTTCCACACAATACAGAGCTCAGTGGGAACTCAGTCCACACTCACAGTTCATCCCAGATTTAGTGCAGGCACAGTCAGTCTGCACCCGCAGCATTTACTCTGCTCAGTGTGTGCACAAGCCAGTAACCTGCTGCACACATGGGGAACAGAGTATTAATGTAACTAGAGACATTGGCCAGCAACAGGGAGATGGAGAACTTCAATAAAAACAAAACAAAGAATCTGGAGGAATTCAGGTAGGGTTCATCATACACAAAACGAAAAAATCCCAAACTAAATGCCAGCTTGATAAAAATACAGGTACTGAATCTGCAATGATGAGTCTGGGGATGATTAATTAGATCACAGAAGATTCCCATAGAAAGCCCTGTTGTAAGTTGCTCAAAAGAGAAAATGTGATTTAACAAAAGAGCTTTAACATCCTTGCAACTCACAGTTCATAGACTCCTCACCAAAGAGTGAAGGCTTTGTTTGGAACACGCCTGTGGCGCAGACCTCCTGTGTGACCACAGGAGTGTATCTTACTTTCCCTGTACCTTTGTTACTTATCTGTAAAATGGATAATATATTATTCCTTTCTCCCTCCTTTATCTCATCTGTTTGGATGTTAGTTCCTTTAAAGAAAAAAGTTGCCTCTCACAGCAAGAAAGAAAGAGTGCAGGCTCAGTAATAATAACTCCGAGACCTAGACGTTGTCTGACCAAGTAAAATGATTTCCTCTTTGTCTCCTTGCTCATCAGCCAGCTGTATCAGGATGTGCAACTCTCATGAGTCCATGGCTATATAATGGAGGGCTGCATAGCTGGAGAACCACAGGGCATTCACAGGCTTTTACCAAGGGATATGAACTGTATTTGAATTAGGAGCAACTGACATTCAGGGTCTCCAACAATACAGGTAATTTGGACTTGTATAAGGAAGTAGGAAGTACTTATTAAAAAGAGAATTTGTGCAGAATACTGACCAGAAAAAGAGTAGATAAGGGCTATTTTCAATAACTACTTGAAGTCATCATCCCAGTGAATTGGAAAAAACATCCACTTGCCGAAATGTATCCATAGGAAGAGGAAAATGCCAACACAGAGAATACTAATGAAAAGACACAATGTATAAAATCTAGTTCCACCTGCAGTATTGCAGTCAGCTTTGATTACCTTATCAGATATGGGATGCTATCACTCCTGGAAGGGTGCAGTGCAGGAAGTCGGAGTAGTTCCTGCTTATGAGAGACCTCTTGATGCAGAGCAATTATGAGGAGATAGGCTTGTTTTCCCTGATAGATTTCAAGGACACGAATAGCATAGAATTCAAGGTGAGGCAGGTATTAAAGTTACCTTTGTGCTCAGCCAGAGACAATCAGACTCCTCTGAGAAGCACATAGCGAACGACCACAGCCTAAAAGGGGGCTGAGGGAGGGAAAGACTGACTCAAAAGAGCAACTTACCCATTTCCACAGGAGCTGTCTCTCTCTTTTGGGGACCCAGGTCACCCTTTGGTCTTCCCTGGGCTGTGTAGCTCCATTGGCCACTCTGCTGATGAAGGGAGCTCTAAGGGAGCATGAAAGTCACCCAAAGCAATTCCCATTAGAGAAACAGTACACTGTATATATATAAATTCAATAGTTTCATATAATTATTTTTTTTTTTATTGCTATATAGGAGTAAGGCAAGGAGACAGAACTGTCACATTTAAAAACTTAGTTATGTGAGGAACAAATAAGAATTCTTTTCCTTTTTCTAAGCAGATAAATTCTTCCTGTTCCTAATAAATAGGTTAGAATAGGAGACTCTGCTAGTGTGAATGTTAAAATCTCACCAGTAGCCTCTTTTTGTCTATTTCTAACAGCTTTCAGCCCAACAGATTTTTTTGTGCCATAATTTCCTATGCTAACAAATTTTTTATTTAATATTTCAATCCTCCTTGGCTGGATATATGTCCTCTCAAATATGTAACCATTAGGATTTCTTGTGTTTGGTGATTGACATGAAGTTGGTAACAGTAACAAAAAATGCATTGCATCCTTGTAGACTTGTCAAGACTCTGGAATGAACATGTGCTGTTAGGGATTATTTGTCTGGCAGTCCAAAAACACTGATTGTTGTGGCAGGCTCAGATTCAGCACTGAGTTACTTCACCAGCCTTGCTCTATCAAACCAGAAGAATTACTCATTGAAGCCTCTTTGAAGGGGAAATATATTTCCGTATTCATTTTTTTTAATTACTGTGAAAGGACTATGGATACTTAAGTTTTATTGGATGAAAAAAAGGGTAACACACTGGAGGACTGGATTTGCTGGTCAGTACCTTAGAATAACACTTACACAAAGAATTTTACTTTCACAGCTACAAAAGTCAGTGTTGTTTTGTATAGTTTTAACAAACTTCAGACCTTCATTGCTCATTAAAATTACTGATTTTTTTTTGGCATTGTTCTGATGCTAATATATTAAAAAGCTAAATCAGTTATAATTCCCATTCTATAGAATTGAAATGAAGGTGTTCATCTTTTGTCAGCTAGTACAAGTGGAATAATTTGATTTACTTATACGTGGCTTCTGAAAAGCACAGGATTACACTTTTTTACACATCTAATTCTTCACCTGAGAGCAATTCAGTAAGAACAAGGTCTTCAAAAGTGCTTACACTGGCCTTAGACACCTCTTTAGAAGTGACTCAGAGAGAGCTTAGACTCACACCACATTAAATCCTCAGATTCACTCTTCAGTTACCACTTGGAGTCTATAACTGTAAAACTTGTCCACCAGTAATTGATCATGATCATAAACAGCCAAGAAGTAATTGATCATGAGCAGAAATGCCTTTTGCTGGTGCTGAAGAGTTCAGAGTTTGTCTCAATTTTGCTGAAATATTTGAATGCACAAATTGGAGATGTGACAAATCCATATTGAGTGACTTGACCCTGCAAATTCCATCATGTTGTCCTCAAAACCCAATTATTGATTATTCTAAGAGAGAATACTCGTCTCTTGAACTTGTAGCACACTGCATGGAAAAAAAAAGATTATTAATTGAAAATTCAATATATTTGTATTTAGAAAGAGATTTTAAAAGTCACTGCAAATAAAATCTGTCTTTTCACTTGGTAAATGAGGAGTCTTGGACTCTTTCTCCAATGACTTTATATTTTTGAATTAAATATATTAATTAAATAGAAAGTATAGCAGTCAAAACTGAAATCAACTCTCAAAATCAACCAAGCTTCTGGAAAATGGAAAGATGAAGATCAGTCTTAAAATCTGCTGAAGCTAAAATGAGATTTGAGTCTGTATTTTTCATATTCTTCCTGCTCTAACCCTTGATCACCAGATAGAAGGCAGTAGCAACACCACTGCTGCTTCTCACTCTATTTTGTGCAAAGGGATTTGAAGCAGAGAGCCAGCCCCTGACATCTGCAATGTTCTGAGGGGGGAAAGTGTCAGAAGAGAAGGGAGATTAAGAAATAATTTTTTATCTCCTTGGCGTTTACCATCAGTTACATTTGGCAGTCTCTTATCCAGTGGTGTAGTTTTGGAAGGTACCTAGTTATACCCTGGCACTGGCATTGGGACACTGGTTATTTCCTCTGGTAGGGAACAAGAAATTCCCATGCTAAGCCAAAAAAATGCATATTGAAAAATACATATTGCATGCTGAGCCTAGGTCACCTTAGTGGAAGACTTATTAATTATTTAGTGTTCAGGGGGATTGTACCAGCTTCAGTTGTTCAGATGAATTTTTAATAAGTCACTATTAACATAAATGGAAAGTATAAATTGCTTGCATTATCCTTTATGCAGTGGTAGCAATGAGAGGCTTCTGCACTAAGGTCCAAGATGTGCTGTTTACCTAACAGGAACTGACAGCTGAATGATCCTGTTCTCCTGGGAATGGCTTGAAAAATAAAACCAAAATCTCCTCCCCATAGATGAGCTCTATTTTACAGTAGCCACAAAGCACCTGAAGCAGTTACCTGAAGAACTGAAAATAAAAAGCAATATCTTAATGGTGTGCTCAGAAACTTACCTGGACATGGAACTATGTTCTAAGAGAAAATTTAGTTGAGCCAAAGCTCAACATTTGGCAAAACATCAAACTTCTGTTAGGAGAGTGTGTCTTTTCCTGAAGCATATTACTTACTGTATATATTTTTCTAAACACAAGTTGTTGTTCTTAAGGGAAAAGTTTAAAGACAAAAATAGTAATTCAAGGATTCGTCATCATTGAGAATTTCCAGCAAATTCTGTTTTCCCAAGAAGTCAGAAAACATTAAATAGGTGTTTGCATTAAATTAGGTTGTCTTAATGATTTTTATATTTTGACTGTTGCCAGGACAGTGAGTCAACCAAGCACTACTCTTGATGTGCCTACACCTTCAACCCAGTGCAGACAGAATGGTTTTAAATTCAGAAAAGCCAGCATTGACATGAAGAAAATCTAGAAATGGAAGTTTTTTATTAAATGCAATTTAAAACAGGTGGAGGAGATATAATTGCATTACAATATTTTGTATATAGATGACCCATGTCCCTCTGTCCTTGCAGGTGGTTGGTTGCTCCCAGTTAACTCCATGACTTCCTAAATCATTGAGCAAATTCTGTTCTCCTGTTCCTTGGAAGGGAACATCTGTTGTGAGATTTGGCTTCACCCTCTCCATCTCTGCAGTGTCTTTGCATGAGCTTCAAGCCATCATCTGCATTCTGTATCCCTTCTGCTGGCCCCATGAAACCTGGAGTTGTTTCTGTCTCAACACATTCAACAGCTTCCCTGAGGAAGGAGCCTGTACAACCTCTCTGCAAGACTCCACCCAGACAGGCTTCTTGAAAGAACATAAACACAGTTGTGAAGACATAAATAAAACAAATACCATCTGTCATGCTAGCATTGCCCCATATGTGTAACCACCTTTTCTTAGTCTTTTCAACTGATTTTCCGACATACCCAAATACACATTTGGCTTATTAGAGAATTTTAGCACCTTATGGATGCTATTCCCAAACATTCTAAGTGCACTTCATGCAAGTACCAAAATAATTCTGGATTTTTCTTGTCCAACTGCAGTCATTTCTACTTCCTAGTCAACTGTACAGTTAAGCTCCTTTCATCTGAATTATCTGTGATTGTTTGAGTCCTTTCTGACTTTGTCGAGTTCGAGCGTCCTTTACCTCTCACATAAAAGAGAAGCAAATGAGTCAAATTTACTTGGCACAATTTTCCTGAAATCAACAGTGTTACAGCATGCATGACTTTTCTGAAATCTTTTTGCTTTGTGTCTACCAAATAAATTTTCAAAATTACTCTTAGTACTTAACTTCCTATCTTTGTAAAAGTCCTGTTATAGATTAGTGTTTGGTTTTTTTTGTTGGCTTTGTTTTTTTGTTTGTTTGTTTTTTGCTGCAAGGGATCATTGACTCCTGTTGAGTAGTAGCTGAATCAAAAATGCCAGAAGCCAAAAGGTAGAATCCCATTTGCACCAACAGGTTGCAAAGCCAGGGAGAATGCATGAAAGGTAAATTGGTTGCCCACCACTGTTCTGCAGTCCATGTGGGCAGAACTGTAGGGAGATGAATCAGAAAATGAAACTGCTCAGTATTTCCCAGGTAAAAGGCATCAAACTTCTTCAGAGTTGAGCAGTCATGACCTTATTTTGAGGCAAAAGATCTCAGTAGGAAATACAGATCAAAAGGCAACTTGAAAACTTGGTGGTTGTGTAGCACAGAGGTTTACAAATTACTATGAAATACAGAAAACTATCACTGCCACAGACTACTTGTGCAGCCTTGGACAGATCATTTAATCTCATGGAGACCCAGAAGGCCTGACTAGAATGAAATTTCTGCTTTTTCCTCTCTTTTGTCTGTCCTGCTATTTACATTGCAAGTGTCTCTGCTGTACTGAGTACAGTAGAGTCTCTCAGCAGTGCTGTAATGCAAGACCATGAATGAAGACAAAGGCCGTGCTGTCCAACAGTGTGGATCCTAAGACATTAGAATTTGTCATGCTTAGATAGCATTCTTCTTACCATAATCTTATTAATGGGATAAACTCCTGATTCTCATGACTGAGGTGCAAGTGCAGATGGTGACATGGCCCTTCTCTGCATCTCTGGACCATAACTGACAGTGCAGCCCTTGATTTGCAGCTGCAGCTGCAAGGTGAACAGCAACAACAAATAAATGTCCTGCCCTAGAAGAACAAGAAGCCTCCTACCTAATTGGCCACAGGCAGAGAAATTGTAGAGATTGGGAGGAAAGAAGATCAACTGGATGATATTCAGTTAGAGGAGGCTTAACTTTGTCCTCATTTTTGCCAATGTCAGTTGGTCTCAATTCCACAGGGGTGTTGGATCAGTGTTAAACCAGCCAAGGGATGGAAAAGTGAAGTTCAGGCTCCGTTGCCATAGGCAGGCACACGATCAGCAGAAGTGCCCACCTTATTCCCAATTACCACTCAGCAGACACGAGGTACTTCCCTTTCTGCCATCACTCATGTGGTTTTTCCTGTTGTATACTGATATGTTGTACGACTGGCATTAATTTTCTCATTTATTGTTGCAGTTTCAGAACACATTATAGCATTAGATCATAACATGAGTGTTTGTGTCTATCTCAAACACAGCCTTGGTAGTCTGTAGTGGGGGAGAGGGGGCAGAAGGACAGTAAATAATAAGTAAGGAAAATAAAAACAGATTTAAAAGCATATCAGATTTTGGTAAGGAAATTTTTTTTATAGCCATGGCTTTGGAGAAATGTACTTTTATGGCCAGCTTTTCAACAGGCCTGCACAAATATTCCTATAGTGTTTGCAGGTGCAGTCATACGTATGCGAGGCATGACTGTCTAAAGAAAAAGCTTTCAGCAAGCTGAGAGAGTTTCTTTTTTATTCCTGCTTGCTTTTAAAACACAGGTCTTCTAGGAAAGAAATAACAACCTCCAGCTGAGCTCCTCAAGCTATGTGGTTGGAAGAGTGAGAAAGGCTCAGCATGTTGAGTCTTAAAGTTCCCTGAGAAAACCAGTACTGATTTCTTATGAATGTCATGTTGGGTGCAACTGGGTGCAGAAGGCTGAAGAATCTGGTCTGAACATCTCGATCATTCCATGTGACTGAGCTTTGGTTCCTCTTTCCTGCTCCCCACTCCCCTATTCCCTCGCAGACTTGGGCACACACATTGATGTGTGTATCCACACGTGTGGAAGTTTATGCTGGGACATGGATACACAGAGACACACCTACAGAGAGACACAGAGACTGTGTATTTCAAAAAATGCAAATCTTTCCTATTTAATCATAACCTGCCTGCAAGTGATGTGCTTAATCATGCTAGAAAAGATACAAGTTGATAATTTTATTCAAATGAAGGAATTGAACAGAATTTAGAAGTTAGAAATCCTGAAGGCTGATTGCTAGTGTTGAGAGCATATATTTACAAGCAATTAATGCCATGCTTGGGGTTTTTTCTCCTACACATTTTTTGCCAATAATAAAGTACACCCTGTATGGTATCAACCAGCTCTATTATCAAATAGAAAGAAATAGATGAAAGAAAATCACAAAATCCTGTAATACACTTATTCTCTGCCCACACACAACTATTCTCTCCTCCTTTTCTCAGTGGGCTGTAATTTCTCCTTACCCTTTGAAAGAAAGCAGAATTATGAGGAAAATGGTAAACATGTAAAAGAATTGGCCACAAAATGCTAATATATTGCAGTCCTGTTGTGTCACCACCTGTATGTGATGAATACTTACACATTTGCAATAGCACTAATTATCAGGGACTGACCAAACGGGGAGGAAAGCGCTCTAATAATTCAGGACTAGACATGTGCACCTTTAAGAAAGAACAAATAAGCAGGAGAGGGGTTTTTTTTTGAGGAGAGGGGGTGGTTTAAAATGTTACACTGGAATTAAATCCACAGTTTTTCCTCTTTTCTTTTTTGTCACACAGAAATCCATAAACCATCTCCCCATCTGTTGATTGGAAAAAAATTGGGAACAAGACTGTTTCTTGGAAAAGTGGGGTTTTCAAAAGCAAAAGTTTTCACAGAAATGCACCACATTTTTTGACAAGCAAAATAAAGTTTTATGTTCAGAAATTTCTGGGCAGAGCAGAGGAAAGAGACTGGGATTGATCTCAGAATATCCTGAAGGTTTGCTTGCACAAACATGGGAGACCATTCCAAGACTTCATTTGAAGGAACAGTTAATTACTTCTAGATTATTCTACCATGAGAGATCCTTCTGCTTAGAGTCTGGTGTAGAGCCCTGTCTTGTGGCATGGGAATATTGACCTGCTCCTAGATCTTTCTTCTTAGGGGGTGAAGAATTAATATAACTCAATGTTGTATTAATTCAAGCTCAAAGACTACAATGACTTAAGAAAGAAATCTGAGATTGAAGAGGATCTCAATAGATCGTATATTCCACCTCCCTGCCCTGAGGAGACTGGATTATAGAAGTTTGGAGCAGGGATCTGTCTGTGTGGTAGGCCTCCTCTTTCTCTTTTTTGAAGAACAGTGTAACTTAGAGTAGAGAAGAAGAGCAGAAAGGAAGATTCTTGTTTGCGTCAACTTTCCAGAATTGATGTTCATAGTGTTTTCCCTTGATTATCTTTAATTTCTCATCAGATTATCTGACAAAAGTATTTTACCAGAAATCCTGTGTGTCAAGAAGTGTGCATGAAATAAGGACAGAATTATTGGTGTTTTAAAGCCCAGAGCATCCATCAGTACCAGTGTTCTCTAGTCTTCCAGTATATAAAGGCCCTGAAGATCCCAGATCAGCACTAAGACTTGCGAAAGTAAAACATCAGAAGACATCTGATCTCAAAAGGATCCTAATGTCTTCTTGTACCAAATACCTTCCTCAGACATTTGGATTTAGTAGCCAGGTCTGTGTTTTGGCATTGAGGGTTGCTGGCCTCCACGTTCTCCTACTTTCTGCTTTACCTGTACAAACACCAGGAAACCATCCAGCTGCAGAGCATTCCAGTGCTGGTGAGGCTTTTGTCCTGCTCAGCAGCACAGACATCACACGAGTTCCTTCTCATCATTCATGTTGGATGGAGAAGTCCAAAGACAGAAATTCCATGTCATCTCTTGCCTCCATGGGGCTAGTCCTAAAATCCCTGAAACCTGTGTCTCCAGGAATTCTTAACCCATAGCAAAATACAGGTTCCTTCCTAGATGTGTGTTGCTGTGCTGTCATCTAGTGGCAAGGACGAATTGGATGTCATTCAGTGACAGTGGATGACAAGGTGTCCCTTTGCTGGAACTAAATGCTCGACGTTGGAGAGTTCACAACTTTGTAGGTGCAGCCCCAAGGCAAAGGTGCCTTGCTTGGTTTGTGCTCTGCAGGAAGTCACTGCAGAGAGCTGTGGAATGGGCTGAGCAATGGACATGTGGTTGCAGACCACAGGCTCTACAACACCATAGCACCTCCTGCCATGCCCTTCCTCTCCATCTCCTGTCATCCATCTTGGCTGTTAACTGTTTGCAAATACTGGAAGCTGAATTTCCAGCAGTGATTGATAGTTTCTGAACAAAAGCCGTTCGGAGCAGTGTCAGCTAATGAAATGAGTCATTAAATCTATAATCATCAAAGATCAAGAAGATACTTCTCTCAGCAAAAAAGTCCTTCCTCCTGCATTCATTTTTTAATTGACTCTTGGGGAAAAATTAGAAGTGCCACAATGCAGTTTTCCAGGAGAAACCAGACAAAAGCAGCTTTCAGAATGACCCACATTTGGTTTGGTGTTTGGCAAGCTCGCTGATGTCAGCAGACAGACTTACTGACATCGATTTCTGAGGGCTTTCATTCACATCAGGAACTTCATATGCCAGGTGATGTTACACTTGCTTGTGCTTAGTTTGGGTTGGTGACATTATTATTTACACATATAACCATTTACAGTCCTGAGTTTATTTTTAAACTTCAAGTGCAATGCTTGATTGAATGTCTTGCATTAATGTTTGTAAAATGATTATAAAATTATGTAGAAAGTATAGAACCTTAACAATATAACTGTTCACAACATCTATAACACCTCTTTGGCATCCCCTGCTGAGCACTGCTGGGCTTGGCTGGATTAGGTAAAAGAGTTGTAGCATGTCCTTTGCTCCTTGAAATGCTGATCCCAAAACCATTTTGATAGGAACCCTGACAGCTACTTTTCAGAACTTACCACCACAAAGGTGGGTCTTCATAGGTATCAGACTCTGGAAAGAAAAGCTCAAGAAGCAATCCTCACTGCAAAGCACCATTGTCAAAGCAATATTCTTGTATAAAATCTTCTTTCATCACTGCTACATTAGGTTAACAAATAAACCTAAGATTCCTTTTTATGAGGAAGTTGGAATTTGTGTTTATATTTCCCTGTTTTACAGGACCAATTGTGCTCTATCTTTGAATTTAGAATGATTCCTCAATTCAGCCAAGTGCAGTAAAAAGAAACCTAAATCTCCAAGCAAAGAGAAGGGTGTGGAGATGTTCTTTAGTGACAAGGGACATTCAAGCACATTCTTAAGTTGCCTCTCTGAAGACTTCAGTAGATTCTCAAAGGAGTGATAGAATGATGCTCTATTTATGACTTTTCTTGTTTTGTCCAAGTCTCAGACCTTTATCCCTATAGTAAAGAAAAATATTAATGAAGGTAAGAAACATCCTGCTTTTCAAATTATTATAATTAGTCAGAAGTAATAAATCAATGACCTTTCACATTGGAGTGTGATAAGACATTTCTTCATAAGTTCCAGAAGAGGTTTGTTTATTTTTGGCTCAGAATTTCATTTTCCTTGGGTGCTCTATAGAAACAAAATTGCATCTTTTTAATTAAGAAATCGAACGACAAGCTGTAACAAGGTCAATCAGGTTGAAATAGCTGCATGCTCATTATAATGTAAATGCTTCTTCTATTGACTTATAATATCTTGATATAGTAAATTTTATACATAAATAAAGTCTTCAAAAAATAGGATGTTTAGGTCAAATACAATGAGTGAAAGTGTATGTGCTTGTATAAAAAAAGTAGGGCTAGGCCTTTATACAGAAATAGAAGAAAATACCAACTCTTTGTTGGCAACAGTTAAGAGTGATTTAACACACATACATCAAAAAATAAAAGTGGGAAAGATGTCCCAAGCATTCTAGTGTCACCTTGAAACAGTAAGGGGTCAGGGCTTTTTGGACAATGGCACTTGCAGTAAGATTGGGTTAAAAGAAAGTGAAGAAAGGTGAGAGCTGCACCATTCACTGCCATGGTAACTACAATGCTATTTCACCACTCTGTGTTGCTTTTCATGAATGACAATTTGCACATGTATTTTACCCTTTTAGCTGCCATTCTTTATGTATTCCCATTTCTTAGAGTGGAGGCCCTTTGTGTTTGTCCACAAATCTAAACCGTGCTCATGGTCTGTGTTTGGGTTGTTCAGAATCCCTACACAAACAGGGACAAATTGGCAGTTCCCACACTGGATGGAGGAATATCTTGTGAACTGTTATTTTTCTCCACTTGTAAATTGGTAATTTCCTCATTGGAGTGACAAAAGGCAAAA
>VYXF01001185.1:1189667-1213958 GCA_013397295.1 Polioptila caerulea
TTTCCCAATTATTAGGCTACCTAGACATTCCAAGTGAAAATCAGGACCCTGTAATTTCATGGTACGTGGTAAAGCCTCAATCCTAAAGAACTTAAAGCCTAAGTAAAAGAGATATAGAAAGCTTAAAACAGAAAACAGTAGAAAGAAGTGCACAGTCCCTGAGTCCCAGTCCAGGGACCTTGCCTCCAGAAATAATTCCTTTCCTTTGTATTAGTCAGATGATAACTTGCCCCCCTCTTGAAATTAAACACTTCCATTACTGAGGCAGACAACTCTCCTGGTATCTTGTAACATTAGGCAAAGGTTATTTTTAATGTTTTCTGAACTAGAACATGACAAGGAACAACTTGAAAGAATGAAAGGCAAAGTTGAAACCAATGGTTGAAAGGTGAGAATTACATAAAATCACCTAAACCTAATTCCAAAAATTCTGGAGTGTTTCTTGCTTATTAGACACTTCCTGAAAATTTTCACCTTTGAGATAAAAAGCAGAGCAGTCAGCGACCTGTAATCTTTTGATGCCTGAGTGAGGGTATTTTCCAGTCTGCACCCAAGAACTCCTGTGTCCACCAGGAGGGACAAATGCCCTCTCTCTTTGCACCAGGGCAGTCCCCAGCAGGGCAGGAAGCCAGGCTGCAGCCCAGCTCTCACTCAGTGCAAGCCCTCCACATCAGATGTCCGCACACAATTCAAGATGTGTGAAACAGCTGCCTGGGGAATGGAAGAGGAAGACCCCACCACGGATGTGGTTTGGGGTTTAGATGCAGCCCTGGAGGAAACCTTCTACTCCCCTTTTCTCTCCTGGGTGTTGGCTTTTTGGTTATAAATGTGACCAGGGCAGGGAAGCCTGTGCTGCCTGTACCTGTCTGAGTGCTGCTGGGGACTGTCCAGCCTCGATCCATGTACAGGGGGAACGAGACAGCCCTGGAGCCAAATGCTTTTGTTTCTTTGAGCATTGAGAAGTCCTGTGCTAAGGAAATCTATAACCAGCTAATAAAAATGGGGCTGTTGCAGTTAATCACAATAAAAATTACTCTTTATGCACCAAAGGAAAGGCACATACCCACACAAGGGCATGTTCAGGTCAGCATTGTTTAATGTATGAGGTTTGTGTGTATGTGGCTGCATATACTGATAAAATGTAAATGCATTAATCAGAGTTTGTACAATATTACACTAGGTAATGATGCACTAATCTGTTATCAAATTTGGGCTTTTATGATATTCAAAATCAAACAATAGGAAAGCTGTTGAGTTATACCCATGTCATGGATCTTTGCCAGCCCTCACCTGTCCAGCTCACTCAGGCTTGCAAGCCTCAAAGAATCCATTAGCTCCATGAAAAATGAACCTAAACTAAACCACAAATAATGAGATGCAGTGTCTTGGTCAACATTAAAGTCTTCAGACAGATGATACCAAGGCAAAAGGATATGCTGTGACATGGCTTTATGTTATTTCATTGTTTTTGTGCTGAAACAACTAAACTTCAGCAATCTAAAATATGTAGACTAACAGAAATCTCTTGGGAAACCCTCTGGTAGCACTTTACTGGAAACAAGGGACAGATCTTTACTTTCCATTTTATCCAGAGGACTGTATTCGTCTACTTCACCTGAATTTTTATTTCTTAGGAAATAGCAGCCTTTTTTTATCTCATCTATGACCTCACCAGCTTCTTAGCACATTAACATCTTTTCAGATTTAGTACCATTTTCACTTGAGGTTATCTGATTTTTTTCCACTACTCAGAAAAGCAGGATTTAGTTGCATGCTCACAGTAACATCAGAGAAAAGAATTTGGCACTACAATCAGCAGTTATTAACCTTTGGGCATAGCTCTGAAAACCAAAAATTCCTTTCTGATTTGTGTCCTATTAAGTTACAAATGCAACACTTGCAGCAGATGATTTTCTGGCAGAGAAGCAATAGATAGAACAGTGGGAATGCTATGGTGCTGGTGATGCCCAAAGAGGGTCCCTGTAACAGAGGCTAGGCAGAGTTAAAGGAATAAAGTAGATATTTATTAAATTCCTTCCAAGGATACACCTTGGGCTGTACAAGAGCCCAGCAGTGGCTCCACCCAAGATGGAGGGTGGGTCACGAGTTTTCACACTTTTATAGGTTTTGGTCCATATTGGGGTTGACTGTCCAATTACAGCTTCAGGTGATGAAGTCCAATCCCCCCAGATTGCTCTCCTCAGTTCGCTGTTGTTTATAATTTTGGGCCCAAAGCTGCAATGGTGTCCTTGGTTCTCAGGCTGGACAGGGATGGTTTTGTCTGACTAAATTGTGAAGAGAACTTGCTAACACTTTATATGAAGTTCGGAGTTATGTACTAAGGCAGTGCAGAACCTGAAAAATATGAAAGCTAAAACTTGAAGCATCACTGGAGGTTAGGATTTTTCCTTTTTCTTTTCTTCCTTCTCTCAGGGAATGTTGTCCCATTTGTTGGTTAAGAGACTATAACAGGCAATAATTAAGAGAGACAAAAGAAGTGGCCAAGATGGGAGAAAGGGGTGCAGCTGCCTGCAGCCTCTTAGCCAGGAGCTTTTCTCTTGGGAAGGGCAGAGGTGTCTTCCTTGGCAGACACTGTCCTTTAAACTAGGACATATGGTTAGCCTTTAGCTTCAATTAAAATGGGAAAGGAGTTAGAAAATCAGTACAGCATAAGAAGAACTTGGCACTGTCTTTTAATGGTAAAATAATCTGTGGAAGTAATGTTTAGAGTACAGACAATGTGAATTTCAACATAGTTGAAATATATGACTTTGTGATAGCACTTTTTGAGGAATCACCTCATCTTGCAGTTATTTTCTGTTTCAGGAAAGGAATCTCAGATATAGAAAACCAGTATTTTAATCTGATTACTCTCAGAAAGCAGATGATTCAAATCATGACAAAGCTTAAGCAATGTGAACAGAAGGTGGCAGGGGGGAATATTAAACAAAATGTGGAGCAGACAATGCTTCAAACTTATGGCATCAAAAAAAAAGCTCCTTGTGCCGCAGAGGCACCAACAAATTTAGTTCGTGGTGTTCTGAAGGAAATTACCAGGACTGAGGAGCAAGAGGAGATGTGTGGACAATAAGGCAGCACCTTCTGCCTTCATGGGANATGAGGAGCAAGAGATGTGTGGCAAGGCAGCAGCATCACCTACTCCTCCTGCTCCTCCCATGAAGGCAGAAGGTGCTGCTGCCTTGCCCCACATCCTGCCTGCCCTGTCCTCTGCTGCAGCAGCAGAAGGAGCTGTCAGTGTGGCTCTGGGGTGAGCAAAACAGAGATGTCCCCCAGCAATTTTGACACCAATGATGGCCTGCCACTCAAAGTACTTGGGGTTTTTTGGCCCAAGCCCAATCTGGATGGCACTGTGAGCACCACTGGATACCAGAATAACACAGAGAGAATCTGGAAGCTAGATCTGTGGGCCAAAGTAGTAGTCAAAGATCAAAGAAATGAAAGCAAATTTAGATCAATGAGAGGGGAAGCAGTAATCTCTGAACAGGAGCTCAGCAATTCAGACACATTTGGAAAGCAGTGGAAGAGATGCACATACAAAAACAGACACCAGAACATAAACCCAATGTGAGATAACTCTGCGTCAGATCAAGGTGTAAGAGCACAGACAAATACAGAATAATGTACTCAGCAGAGGTGTTTGGGGGAGAATTATAGAAATCATCAAGGGAAGCTGAGACTTGTCTAAGGATTAAAATGATGAAGCAAAGCATTCATAGAGCTGCAGTTCCAGCACTGACTTCCAGTAGGCAAACTTTGATCAATCAAGATTTAAGAATCACATAAGAATTACAAGTGAAAATTAAAAAGGGGAAGGTTCAAGATTGCCAATATGTCAGGGTAGCAGGGGAGAAACAGGAGTTGCCTACACCTCTCATAAGCAAAGGCAGTTCTCACTGATATCAAGAGAAGTAGCTTGCACATAGCTGAAGGCAGACTGTGCCCAGGAGTCACCCTCTCTCAGCTAAGCACCTTTCAAAAGCATTAAATGCACATGCTAGGATATATCCCTCGCTGTATGAAGCCACTTAGCAAGAACCAAGTGACAAACCCTGGGAATGCTTTGCAAGATCAAAATCTAGACTGCTATGTCTACATTTTTTCCCATTTGGAGATTAATCCAACTGTGAAAATCACTTCCAAAACACTTAAATTGGGAGAACTGAATTCTCAGATTTGTATTAATAATGAGGATCTCCCTGATCAAACCAAACCAACGTTGCCTGGTTTTCTGGGGAGAATGCTCAGATTGCTTCTGTGTAGTTTCCAATATCCAAGGCATGAGATGTAATAGAAGTTTTTTCTCCTAAGCAGAAACATTAGGATCACCTCTTTCCACTCACTGCCTACATCTGTGTAGCAAAATCTCAACGACCTCCATCCCTGTGCCCATCTCCACAGCTCCATGATTCCAGGAATGCAATCTGAAACATTTCTTGTCCATGTTTTAGGCACCCCAGTCCTGTGTGCTGGTCAATGGCTTTCCAGTGGACACCTTGCAGTGGTCCCACTTTAAGTCACCACATGTCCAGAGCAGCTGCTATTTCAGGAGTTTAAGCACTAAATGTTTAAAAATTAAATTTTCAGTGTGATGACCTAGGAATCGTTCCAGGATACCAAGAAAAAGATATTAATTCTGAGAAATCTTCAACTTCACTACAGAATTTACAGGGCTGTTTCTTCTTTTTGGTTTTTGATATGTTCGTGTCTTTCTCTGTTTTAGTTTTCTAAGTGTTTTCATTGATTTCTTTTTCATTTGCAGCACAAACTGAACACAGTTAATCAGTAGATACAAAATGCATCCTGCAACATTGCCAGTAGCCTAACATAAGTGGATTCAATCGCTGAATTGTCGTAAGATTAGACCTAAGCCACAGTATAAGCTTCATTGATCCAAGCACAGCAAGATGTCCATTCAATAATATGTGTTTTAGCAAGGTTTTCCACTTGTAAAAACATCCTGCAATTTAGCGTTCATCCAATACGCGCTGTAAACACTGTGGATCAAATCTGGTATCAGTTTAAAGAACATCCCACTCCTTCGGAAGGAAGCAGGGCAGCTGGGTGTATTGTGTAAGCAGAGGCACACAAGGAGTGAAGTTCACTGCCAGAAGAGGCTCATCTGTGGAAAATGGGCACTGGGCTTCCTGACAGGCTCTGGGAAGGCAGGGGATGGCAGCAGGAACGATGTGCTGGTGTTCATAAAGGCTCTGCAGAGCTGTCGTTGTCACCAGCTGAGCAGTTCTTACATGGAAGCACTTGCAGGGCAGAGGTCACAAAGAGCAGCCTGGCTCTGGTCACTGTGCAGCCCCACCCCTGTGGTACCTGAGAATCCCTGAGTGCTGTGTGTCCCCTCACACAGCCCTGCAGTGGGACACTGCTGCTGCCATGCTGTGCACACAGGAGCTCTGGGAAAGGGCTGTTCCTGCCCTCACAGCCTTCCCTGTGGCTCTGGCTGTCTCCCCTCACAGCCTTGGTCCCCACCTGTTGAAAAGAACATGAGATTTCAGTGGGAAACAGGGCCTAATACCACAAGAGATAAATAATGTGGGATTCCAAATTGCTCTGGGATGAGGAAAACAGGGCTACGGGACACCAAGCAGTGCTGCCAGTATCACTGACACTTACCTGTGAATGTTAAGGGCCCATAGCCTTCAGCATGGGCACTGACTGAATCTCTTTGGGCTGCAGCACAGACAGGTGCCAATACAACCTCTCATGACATTAGAAGTTGTTGGGCTCCTTCACACAGAAATCTCTCTGTCAGCAAGAGAGGCAAAAACCCTAAATGGCAGAGGTGATCCAATTACATCCAAGGGCTTGCATTGCTGCTAACAATGTCCATGACTTGTGCCAGGTGATGTGAACACAAATGAAGTGGGGATGCTGGATGCTGATGCCAAAGGAAGAATCTGAATTGCAGAAAGAGTTGCAAAATCAAATATATCTATCAGGAAGATAGTGATTTAATAGCACCTAAGGCTGCTTTTTCGTTAGAAGGTTTACTTTCTTTGGATTTTTCTCAAAGCACAGTTCTTTGGTTCCAAATGCCTAAATGTGGATTTTTTTTTTTCAGTCCTTCATCTTAAACCCTTAAATGCACAGCATGCAGACCTTGGAATCAGAAAGAACTGACAGCATTATGACTTTACATGTACATGAGGCTTAAAATTACAGCCAGTATAGTCTTATTCACTGGGTGTTGCTTTTGAGAAAACACTTGGGGACTGGTAAACACGTTCCTGAATACAGTCTCAACTGCACAAATACCTTGTCATCTTTCCATGCAGATTAAGAAAGCCCTTTATTATATAAATGTCCTTATTTTTATTTTCCAACTGGGAACCTAACAGCATATATATACGTTATTCTTGGTGTTGCTTGAGGAATGAGCCATCCTTATTTCCACTGAGAATAACTCCCAACTACTTTAGTTCCATGTAGAGAGCTGTATTATTTTGCTTAATTACATAAAAATTTCAGATCACTAAGATTTTATGTTATTAACACAAACATCAAATGATTTAAGCAAGTTCCTAGAATACCTAAGTGAAAATATCAAAACAAGTGCCTTAGAGGAACTGCTTCTCAAGTTTTGAAAGAGTGGGCAAATGAAAAAAAAATAAGTTAGCCAAGTATTTTTCTCACAGGAAAACTAATAAAGGGAAAGGCACAGATATCTTCCTTTCCAGGTGAAGCCTCCTGTGGCTAGTCTTTCACATTTTTATTTAGCCTAAAACCCTATCCCATGAAAACATAAACAGATCTTGAAATTTATGATCTTGAGAAGTCTACCCACATGAGCTTTTGCAAGATCAAGACCTGAGAGAATTATTTCTGTTCATAAAGCACTTTTAAAGTTTTATGTGCCAAATTTTGAGAACAATCTATTTTCACCCACCCACTCTGACCTTATTTGCTCAGCAGGCACTATTTCTAGAACTGCCAGAAACCTCAACATGGCCGTACATTTTGCTGTTGGCTCTTGAGGAGATCAGGCCAGTGCTTTCAAATGCTTTATGCACTTAGGCAGCTGCCTGAGTGGTTCCTCATGGACGTGCTGGGTACGGGGTTTTTCAGTGAATGCAGATTCAGGGAAGCCCTGCATAGGTCTATTAATTCCATGATTACAGTCCGGGGACAGATTTCCTTTGAATGCAAAGTCTGGGTTGCCAAGAGTCAAAGTGGGAAAAATGGCCTTAGATAAACTTTAGTAGAGCAGAAACATATGAAGAGCTCATCGGAGGGTGTCTGGATCCCCCTCCCTGTCATCTCTGCAGGAGAACCAGGTGGCTTTTGTCACAGCGAAAATCAATCACACTGCTCCCTGCTCCCACCTAGTCACTGTGTGTGAAATGAACCCTATTTCTAGGGTTTAAGTAGGATAATAGGGGGAAATGTAGCTTGCTTCAGCCTATGGATAATACACAAGGTAATAATCTAGAGCAAGATCTAGATTTAAGGAAAAGATCCTAAATATATGTTTGTCCAAAACTTCCTACTTTTTCTAGGAGTTCCAAGTATGTGAGGCAAGCAATGGTCTCACACGTCCCACACTACTGTAATATTTGAAAGGTATTGCCTAATCATGGACTCATAGAATATGCTGAGTTGGAAGGGACCTGCAAGGATCATCAAAGTCCAACTCCTGGCCCTGCACTGGACACCCCAGCAATCCCCCATGGGCCTGAGAGCATTGCCCAAGTGTTCCATGAGCTCTGGCAGGATTTGTGCTGTGACCACTGTCCTGGGAAGCCTGTTCCAGTGCCTGACAACTCCCTGGGTGAAAAACCTTTTCCTGATATCTAACCTAAACCTTCCTTGACACAGCTTTATACACACAGCTTTGTCTTCAGTACTTTGTGCTTCGCTGTTCAGTATCGTGAGCTTCACACCAGAAAAGTTCCTCAAATATCATGAATTTATGGTGAAAGAGAGTGAGAAGTGAGTAATTCCATAATTGGTAATGGAGTTTACAGGAATGTTCCTTCATCCATGATTGCTTTCTTCTCCTCTTCTCCTGAAAGGTGCAAACTGCACAAACTGGTAGATGAATTAGACTGACAGTATTTGATTTGAAATTCAAACTAGTAGCAAGTTATTAAACATAACAACTTGTCTGAGCTTCTTAATATAAGAAAACCTTCCTAAAAACTAACTCTGATAAGCATAATAGTTTTTCCCTTGCCTTTTAAATTCAGGGGCTCAACTGTCTTCAATGGTAATTCACTTCAAACAGGACACTATCAAATCCTCTGGTTAAATGAACCGTCACACTAATAACATTCAGCTCTTGAAATTTCCTTTATATGTATCACAAATGCCAAACTAAAAACTAAATTTTGAGCATATAGTCTGTGGGATTATTCCTACAAGTAGTCACTATAGAACTTAGCACATTTCTGGGACATCCTGGCAATTACTGTGACATATCTATGACATGTCATATTTTGAAAATATCCTTTGTAAACCTTCATAGGGTCACTGGATATAATGTGGAAAAGGATCTCTTTCTGTTGCTGAAGCACAAGTTAGGAAATCCAGGGAGTGCTGAACAGGGCACAGCACACAGCATGGCCACAGGATAGATCACAACAGGCTCACCCTCAATCCCAGTTGTACTGTGAAATTTTACAAGGCTCAGGTGGACCCTCTGTGGTGTCCATCCATCCATCCAAATTCATACTTTGGCAATGTGGATGCTCAGTCTGGTTTCAGTGAGCTGAAATAGCTGAAAGCAAACACAGAACAGGGATAACTGAGTCAAACCATTTGTACGTTGCAAGTAAAATTTTCTCCCGTTGGTTTATCCCGCAGGAAGTGGGAGTGTTTGGGCTACAGCTAAAAGCTGAAAAGAGAAGCACAGAGGATTAGACAAGCTCAGCTTCAAATTCCTGGTTGTCTAATTCATCAGCCCCAATTAATTTAAATATTTTAAAACCTGATTTTAAAGTAATATAAAATATTCATAGATTGTAATTACAATTGACAGAGTTGGTTAGTTCAGACAAGAGTATCAACAGACTGAATTGGGGAGCAAACCCCTCCTCTGGGGGTGTATAGCTTGATAAAATGTTGATTTTGAAAACCCAGAAGCCTTTCCTTTGCAACTCCTGGGAACAGATTATTTCCCAGGTGTATGCCACTGTAGGGATTGGGCATTCCTTTAATGTGTAAGGAGCTCAGCAGAAGGTGCTGTGCTAGAAATCTCAGTGCAGTTACAATCCTAGAAATCTCAGTGCAGTTACAATCCCAGAAATCTCAGTGCAGTCACAATCCTAGAAATCTCAGTGCAGTTACAATCCCAGAAATTTCAGTGCAGTCACAATCCCAGAAATCTCAGTGCAGTCACAATCCCAGAAATCTCAGTGCAGTCACAATCCCAGAAATCTCAGTGCAGTCACAATCCCAGAAATCTCAGTGCAGTCACAATCCCAGAAATCTCAGTGCAGTTACAATCCTCTGCAGGGCACAGCAGAAAGAGCCTTTCTGGGAGGACTCGCAGCCATCGTGCCCTGCCAGCCCAGTCCCTGAGGGAACTTGTGGAGCCTCCAGCACAGTACTTGTGGAGCTTCCCATGTGGAGCCATCAGCACAGAGCTGCTGAGGGGCTGCCAGTGCAGATGGAAGGGCTCCTTGCAACTTGCCCGAAGAAAATCTACACCTCTCTTGGTGTAACTGAGCAAGAAATTTACAGTGTGGGCTCTGATGTCTTGCTGGATGAGACTTAAAAGCACTGATGGCTTAGAAGCAAGAATCAACACCATGAGTTTTCAAAATGAAAAGGCATCATTCAGAAAAGCAGAGATCAAACTCCAGGCATCCTTAGATACCTCTGATAACTCACTTGTGAAATGGACATCTGCTGCTACTGAGACTCCGCTGGAGGCCCAGCAATTCACAGCTCTGCTGAAAGCTTGTACCATAAAGGTGGGAGCAGTGGCCAAAATCTCATCAGCAACAACAAATAGTTGCCCAAATATTACATGATAGGCACCATTATAAGAACATGGCAAAGAGGAATGGCTTTAGTGGAGATATAAATAATGCAGACTGACATGAACACATGGGCTGAGTGAGCTGAGAGAGGCTGCCTTTCTGGACAAAACAGAAGTTATTTGCAAAAGGGTAGAGGACTATGGATTATAAAATAAGTGTTGAAAAGCTGGTACTCCATAAATATGGTAAGAGTAGTTTATTTACAAGAGGATTCAAGGACCAAAGAGAATTTCACATGCTTAGATGAATGTATTCCTGAAATTCTGCTACTCAGCTGTGGCTTCCCTCAGTGCAAAAATTGAAAGCAGAGACTTGATTTATTTATCAATAAATCCACAGTCTAATTGAACATAGAGAAAAAAAAATAGTGCCTGAGGATACTTAAAGAAATATTAAACTACCCCCCAGTGTTTGCTGAATCTGCCACTTTTGTCCTGGAAAATTTCTATGTTGGGACACCAGTGTGTGGGGAATGAGCTTTCTCAGTGCAGGGGAGGAATCTGCATCAACCTCTCTTGCTTTCCTCTGTTGCTGCCTTTACACATCCCCTGGGCTCCATTCTGGGATCCTCTGTCTCACCCCACAGGCTGTGTGGTGCTAGACAAGAACACAGAAATGCTGGCCACGATGTTCAGAGAGGCCCCTTGGTGTGATCCTTTCAGCTCCAAATGAGTTCTTGGTTGTGCATCTCTCCCTGGACTCTGCAGAAGCAGAGAGAAGAAAAAAAGAGAACCACACCTTTCCCTCTCTTCCAGGAGACACAAAGCAGAGTCTTAAAGGATGGCTGGCAGAATAGCCATTGCTATTGCCCAATTCTTCCTCCCCCACTTTCAGCATCCTCCTTTGTTTAAGTCCCATACTTCTGTTAAAACACAGCTGGATCTGGAATAATTAGAATCAGCAAGAAGATCCTGACTTGTTTTACTCACCTCTGATTTTTGCAATGCCAAATACCATCTTCTCAAGCTCCTTTTTTTCCATTTTTTTGTTGATTGATTGTTTTTTTTGTTAAAATTTGTGTGTGAGGGCAACAAAAGTGCAACTAGAGCATTTCAGGAGCTGAGGAAGGTAGGGCTGACTAGGAGCTTAGAGGCTGTTTGGTGTATTCCACCTCTTCTGAGGAATGTGGGTCAAATATACCCAACAAGGCTGACAGCTCTTTTATCTAATCTGGTTTTTAAGACCCCAAGTAATAGAGATTCTACAGACACTCTAGCAGCCTCTTCCAGTGTTTACCTGGGTTTATAGTTAGAAAGATAACCCAAATCTCCTTTCTCGGAAATTAAAGCAATATTTCCTGCCCTAACCTCAGAGGACAATGGATTAGTATCTCCTTTTAGTGGCTTCTTATATGCTGGAAGTCTGTTATCAAACCTTCCTCAATTGTGTACAGCAAACAAACTCAGTTTCTCCAACCTTTTCTCATAGTTTATAGGTTTCTATTTATTCCTGTTCCTGTCCGGTGGGACTGAACCTTTTATTTAAAAATATGGTACTTAAACCACATTCTGGGTAAACTGGTAAACCTCCAATAGTTCTGAGCACAGCAGTGTAATGGTGTTTGACATGTTACAAGCAGTGCTACTGTTAGTACATTTTACAAGATTTGCTTTCTTATGAGTACATCTCACTTCCCATTTACTGTAGATGTTATCACCTTCAGATCTTCCAGGCTTCTCCTGCCTTTTTGGTGTGCAGAGATTTGGCTTCTCCTGCCTATATATAGCTCTTTTTATTTCACTGGAGTGATTGTGACCTTGTTAAATTGGAATAATCTCCCAGTTTACCAAGAGCACTAGTTCTAATTGTGGTGCTCTAGTATTTCCAGTTCCTTCCAAAATGTTGTCATTTACAAATGTTACAATATCTAATTTATTCTTTCCAGTTATAACCTGCTTAAAGTTAGGCTGAGAAATACATGGTTTCTTGAGAGTTCTTTTTTCCATTTTCTTGAAAGCAGGTACTGTATCTTTCCTCCTCTGGTTTTCTGGGACTTGACCTATCCTCCACAGGTTCTGAGAGATGATAACTAATAATTATGAAATTGCTCTGGTTAATTCCTTAACTGCTTTGGGGGAACAGGTCTACAATACATGTAACTTAACTAAATCTTCTCTAATTCTTTCTCTATTCTAGTTCACACTCCATTGCCCTGTTAAAACAAAATGATCAAGTTACAATTAACCTTTTTTGAGGAAAGATCCAAAGATAGCATTTAATGAGTGAGCAAAATTGCCACTGCACCCTCTTGGCTCCCTTCCCCCTGCAAAGAAAATCCCACAAAGCTTTTGAGAGGGAGAATTAGCAAAAAGTACAGTGAGAAAATAGCAAAAAGCTGTTATGGAAACTTGAACTCTTCTCTGTTTATCTCTTTGTGTTGTCTGCTAGACTTCCTTCTTTGTTCTAATTAATTGGCAAACTCCTGCTAGAGTCATTCATTCCTCAAAACTTATTTATTTTTGCCTCACAACATTTATTTGCACAGCAGTACTGTTGTGTACAAAGATTACTCTTTAATGGAGTTCAGAACACCCTTGCACAGCATGTAATTCTGTTCAGTCCAAAGAATACAATACACTTACACTGAGTCTGTAACTTAAATTAATCTTATTTGGCTTTACTCTGCTTGATTACTCTTTATGTGCTTTCTTAAAAGTCATGTGATTTTTACTTTTTATTTTGACTGTTTTAATTACTTGCTTCCACAATATATTTACAAGGATATTCTGCAGCTCTTTTCAGAGCAGTTTGCATTAACTAACTGGAATAGACTTGTTTTTGCAATAACAAAATTAAAAGAATACAATATTTTTAGATCTCAAGTACGTATTTAAATAAAAATGAGTCAAAACCTATAAGTCCATACTTTAAAATTTGGGACATCAGATAAAATGTTGACATTGTTTCAGCATGCCTGGATGTGAACATACCCCATGTGAAGGTCTGTTTTAGAGGCTATCTGGGCTGCAGCCACACAAAGCACAGCATGAAGATACATCTGTATATTCCTGGAGAACAAATACTGATGACTATTGGCAGTGCTGATCTGAACCTCCACTCAGGTTTGTTCTTCAGAGCTGGCTTACAGACAGTAACAGGAAATAAACCTACAGAATAAACCTACAGGGCTTTAAGGGGAGTAAGCATCACCTGCAGTAAGACTGAAATGTGTACCCTTGGCAGAGGCAGAGGCAATCAGTACTGAGGCATTCAGAGCTGGTGCTGCCAGCCTTGGGCACTGCTGGGGCAGCACCTTGCCCAGGCTGTCCGGGGCAAGGGCAAATAACACTGAAGTTGGCCCTGGGCTGGCTGAAGCAGCTTGCAGAGCCTCCAGCAGATCCTGGCATTCAGTCAAGGGCTCCAGTCAGCTGCTGTCAATGCCCACAGCAGCCAGGATAAGCTGTGGTGACGTGTGTGCTCCCCAGGCAGGCCCAGCACAAGGCAGGAGGCTCAGGCAGAGCTCCAGGGCACAGCCCAGGCAGGTGCTGCCCTGGGAGCTGCCCCAGCCCTTCAGCAGTGCCTGCGACCTCCAGCTGACACCGAGCCAAGTCTGGAGGGAGTGCAGCTGCTGGCAGTGCCATACAGGCTCTTGCTGGCCAGAGGAATGCACCTGCTGTACTCTGAGTGTGCCGGCTATTTCCCTGAGGACAGCCAGTGTCACAAGGGGAAAGGAGATGGAGCTGTGTTTTGGATCTTATCGCTGTTATTTAAGTGACCGGTTAAGCCCGAGTCTGTCAGTGATAGATAGAAATAACACCTGCCTGATCCGAAAACAGGAGCCTCAGTGACTTTACCATGCACTGCAGATAAGCAATATCTTGCCTGGTCACAGATGCCCCTGTTAACACTGCTGTTGCTGCCAGTGTCTAAGAGGGCAGCTGCCTCCGTCTGCACATCTAACAGATGCACAGATGCCACTGGTACCTCTGCTTGCTCGATAAAGCCAGCCAGGAATATCAGCAGACCCCAAGCTGGCTTTATTTAACCAGCATGGGCACTGGTGACACGTGAAGGCAAGCAGAGCTGCTCTCACACACACTGACAGTGACACTGTGGAGTGCTCAGTTAAGGGTGGGGATGGCTGCTGCCAAATATTTCACATGCAGAAAGAAAGCCAAGTTATTTATCTCATTTTATTTACAGTAATAGAGGACTGTTGAACAGCATGTAAGTGCACTACAATAAAATCAATAGAGAATATTAAAAGCGGAAATAAAGATTAGCCAATATAAGGAAACTGCTAACTTGAATGAAAGGATCTAAGAGGAGGGAACACTGAACATCCCAGGAAAACCAACCCACCAAAACAAAAGAGAATGATTCCCAGGTTTGATTAGATAAATCCTCAGCCTTTCACTAAAACAAAATACCCTTGACATGATGGTTTCTCTGAAGCCTCCAAAGAGAATTTTTCTCAGCACACTTGAAAAATTTTCATAATCAAGGACCTGAAAATCCATTATCTCTACTTGGTCTGATCTCAGGTGCCTAATTCCAGAAACTGATTTACCTGCACTGACACTGCAGGACTGGAACCAAAGGAGAGCATTGAACAATTCAGAAGTCAGTTTGTCCATTCTAAGGTCAACATGAGTTTTGCCATTGGTCTTAAAATAGTGGCAGAAATTCTTACCTCATGTAGAGGGGTGCTAGATTACTTTCAGATATAAACAATAGACGGCTGGTACTCTAAGCATGACTAAAAGGTTTCTCTTTGGTGAATATACTCAGATTTTGAGACAACGTTTAATGGGCAAAGCTCAAGTCTGACTGGAAAAGCTGTTTTCTGGACCACTGACCCAAGCAAGTCCAGTTTGTGAATGATTTATGTGATAAAGTACCAAAAAATTGTTTTAAAAAACAAAGTTGTGCTTGCTGTCAAGCTGATTTTTGCTGCTTTAACTGGACTTGGAATGAGCTATCAAAGACAGCCGCCCACTCGTGGAGGCTACAGCAAAAGCTGAGAGCCCCAGCAGCAATTGCCCGAGCCCGGGCTGTTGGTAAGGGCTGCACTAACCCGGCTCCCTCAGCTCTTCCTGCTGTCACTGCAGCACTGCGGTACCGACAGCACCTGGCTTCTTTCAACCCAAGGCTACGTAAAATGGGGACAACAACATAAAGAAGAAAATTAGCAAACAAGTTGAAATCTTTTACCTGAAAGCGTATTCAATCCAAAACAATCCTTTTGTTTGGAGATACGACCCCCTTGAAAGCTTCTGGGCTTTTTCTCAAAGGTGGAAATTTTGAACTATTATCGTTCAATAGTGGCTGGTTTTTAACTATTCTTTCCTTCATTCTTTACTGCCACAGAATGTCTTAAAATGAATTATGTGATGGTTCCATTCTTTACTTTTCATTTTTTCTATTTCACTATTATTAATTTGTCCTGTTCTGCTGCTTTTCAATTTTTTTCCTCCCTCTGGTAAAGTTAAAGGACAGAATGAAATGTTAGAAATAATTATGTCAATCTCTTGGTTCGTAACCAAAGGGTTACAAATATTTTCAGTTACACGTTTCAGCTCCACAGATCCCAAATTATTGTCCAGGTAATTGTATTGAAAGTGGTTTACATTCCTATTCATAACAGCTAGGCCCCAAAAAACGCAGAGTAAAGAAAAATAATGTGGTCTTTTCTCATACTGAAAGTGGCCTCTGAAGTAGAGAATGAGAGGTAGGAGGGGAAAGATCCAATGAGGAAATAATAAAAATCGGCTTCAGAAAGTTTTTATTAAAGCTGCAACTTAATATTTGCATAGAAGAAAGTTTTAAAATATGAACACACAAACACACTTGTGCATTTAACAGAATGCTTTGATTCCATATTGTAGTTCAGCTAAAAATTCTATGCCACAGAAAGCAGTAATTATTTCAGCTTTGCATATTGTAAACCTGGTCACTGTCATTCTTCCTTTGCCTCCACATGCCTCAATGCCACATTTTCTACAATCGTGGGGAGATTGTCTTGGCTCTCACTCAGCTGGCTCAGCTAATGCAATTCACAGGCCTTCGAATGTAAGCTTGTAAACTATTTAGTTCTTTTTCTCTCTAACAGCTTGTCTATTAACAGCTCATTGAATGGAGGAGGGAGAAGAAGCTAGTGAGACCTCTCTCGGTATTGTTCAGCAGTGACCCTGGCTCTCCCGGATTGGTGGCCAGTGCTCACTGAACAGCGTTTGTCAGTACATGTTGTTTTGCTGGATAATGGTGCATTGTGCGGGCAGCCTCCGGATTAGTAGCAGGTAACAATAAGCTGGGAAAGTAAGTCTGCCGTGTGATATGGTGAGGTCGTAAGAACGGTGTATAAAAATCCAAGGGAATGCTCATTAGGATGGCCTGAGTACTGTAAGGAAACCTGTGCCATGTTGGGAGATCTTTGTCCGGAACTTCCCTCTGTGCGTTGTTCAGGACCCTCATCACTGCCGTGTCCTCCGGCCCGGGATGGACTTGGGGAATGAGGATGGTTCACTGCTGCAGGGTTTTCAGGCTGCATTTTCATGGCCTGTGCTCACTGAAGGTGGGTTTTCTCAGGATACCAGGGTCATTAAATCCTGGGACGGGAGCAGCAGAGCCTGCCCACGCCGTGGCCCGTGCCCATTATTGCTGCAGCTCCACGGTAGAAGGCTGTGCACTGCTCTGCCAGGAGAAATGCGAGTTCACAGGCGCGGCTGCTGTTCCACGGTCGCTGTGCCGAGACTCCTGTCTCCAATGAGCCTGCCACACCCTCTGCTTCCCTAATGGGTCACACAAAATCGCTACTGCTTTATCGCCCATGGCTGAGATTTCTTTAACTTTTCTTAGTGTTCTACATGGCATTATCAGGCAAGTTGGTGGCTCAGCGTTCAATAAGGAGAATCACGCTTACCACAGATCTCGCCCACCCCCCCAAAAAAACCCCCATCCGCCGTGCTTACAGGCCGTTCTGTTACAGAAACACCCTGTTTCCAGCTTTGTTTTTTGCTGTGCTAAGTGTTGCAGATCTCGTGTTATCTCCCAGACAGACTGACAAGGCGGCAGCACGGAGAAATCAGGTTTCCAAGGAGTGATTTACGAGACGCGAGCTCGGCCGTGCGCGCATTGCGACTCCCCCGTGTGGCTCGAAGCCGCCTCCGGCTCGGCCCGCCGGGCTGGGCACAAGCGCGGCCCGGGGAACACTCCCGTGCTCAGAAGTGGCCATCGGTTCGCAATTAATATTGACCCCCAGAGAATAATCATTCCGTTGTGTTTGTGCTACAGGGAAAAAAAAAAAGAAGTGTAATAATTTACTAACTGTGATGCTATAGGACGAATTATGAGGTCTCATATTCCTTTGCTATGAATTAGTCTTAACAATTTAATTCTCAGTTTCCTTTTCCCCTACAGATGTGTCTTAGGATGATACCTTTAATAGGTGCTAAAATCTGTTTGGACATCCTCAGTCGTTTTAAAACTGGAATTATAAATTTGTGTGGACTAACACAGTGGCTCAATATGTTAGTTGTACTCCTCTTCAGGTCACTTATGATAAACATTCCCCCTTTTTGGCTTAACTATGAACACCTAGTTTTCAACCCAGAATTGCATATTTTTACCCAAAAACACAAAGAAGAAAAAAATAACTGATTTTTTTTAAAAAAATATAGTTTCTACTACTATCTTTTGTATGTCCTATGTATATTTTCTTGGACATGGGTTAGAGGAAGCAATTGTCTTCTTCCAAATTAAAGGGTTTGACTCTGTCCCAATGTTACACTGTCTCAAGTGACCTGTCAGCTACATGAAGAGAGAGGTTAGACTTACACCAGCATAGACAAAGGAAGAATTGGGCTCAAAGTGTTTATTGTTTTCAGGAACTTGGCATCCTCTTTCCCCATTCTGCTGAAATCAACATAAAGAGATGCTGAAATTCTAAAATGTATTAAACCCTCCAACACTGGAGCTGTGAGCAGGGTGCACTGTAACTACCAGACCTTGGTGGCACAAAGATATGCATCATGAACATGAAATCTGGGGAGGAAAGATAAGGGCACAGCCTTGCCACACTCCCACAGAAGCAAAACACTGTAAAAAGTAACAACTGCATTTTTGTGGCATTTGGTCACATCCCTCCTTACACTGGCAAAACTTTGACTTGGACCCGAGTAGGCGCAGTTCCAGGAAAGTGAATGCCCAGTGGAGCTGTGCCCAGCTGCAGTGGATCTGCATTTCATGACAATTGAAAAGATGAATGAAAATCATTTCGGTTGCATTAGGGATGTAAGCTGTCAGGGATTTGGATTACTGCTTATTCAACTTTTTGGACGGCATCTTTACGCTTCCAAGAAATCCCTTTTAGCCCAGGCATCAAGAGGAGACAGGATGAACTCCAAGCAAAAAACTGGAGTTTGCAGACAAGTATAGCTGATGCTCGTGACACTGGAGAATAAGGGAATGGAAAGCAAAAGTAGAGAAAACAAAGGAGACTTTGTGGGTATGCTGTACTGCCAAACCTCAGTGGCCTGGATGCATTGTTGTTGTTTGTCGATCTCCATTGGTGCTTATGGGTATGTATTGATCCGAATAACTCATGTCTGAGGGGTCACTGGGGCATCTGATTTTATCCCTTTCTTTGGGAGGTTTATTAATATCGACACTTCTTCATTTAATTGGGGCACTGACTACGGAATCCCTTTTTAATGGAATCATATTAGCTAATGTACTGCCTGTCCACACTCAAATCTAGAGTGCTTTACACAAGCCTATACTTGAGTAACTGCTAATGTTTAAAAAAAAAAATACACAAACACCAAAAACACAGATATCTGAAACCAGAGAGGAATAGCAAAGACAGAACTATGCTGTAATCTGCAATCTTCATTTCTCTGTTGCAACATAGTGACCCATAATAAAGTAAGAGTTACTTTTCTAGTACCTCACAAGTGTTCTTTCCTTGTTCTGTCAAGGCCATTCCTCCTAGCATCATCCCACCAGGGGCTGCATTAGTTTCTGGAATGTAATTATTCATATCTATACAAGCTCTTGTAAAACATTACCAACTAAAAGAGATAGCCAGAACATACAAGCTTGCACATAATCTTATTCCTGCAGTCAAAGAGAGTATATCTCTGAGTGAATATGGGTATGGCAAATGTTGCTCCTTAACTTTCTCTTTTTTCCCTAAACAGATTGGGAGTCTGCTTCTACCATTTATAGAACAGATTTTTTTCTTGAAAGTGCTCTCCTGGGATTGACTAGGAAAGAGTTTTTTGCAGTCAGCTTGATTGGTCTTCATCATGGAGCAATTTCAGGGGCCTGACTTTGGACACCATTTGCAAGGGGTTTACAGCAGAAGGTCAAGTGTTGTTACAGAGTCATCATTGCCTCTCCCCTTGGAACCACAGCACACCTGGGTCTTTACCCTTCACCAGTAGCTTCTGACACATCTTTTTGACATCTGTGCAGGAAGGCAGGGACACATCACACCAACCTCTCGGGCAGAAATCAGCAGTGGACTGAAAGAGGGGAAAGGAAGAGCAGAAATTCAACCTTCAATGAATTTATTCATTCTCACAAATTTTGTCAATGTTTTTAATGATGCTTTGGTTGTAATGCATGAGGTCCTTAAAAGAGTAGGTATGGCTTTGTGGAGTCCAGGAAGACAAGGGGGCTGGAAGGGGACTTTATCAGAGACAAAAAGATTGCTCATGGTAACTGTGTCTGTAACATGTCTAGATCCAGCACACCACACCCCTGCTGCTCCTTATGGCAGCTCGTATTCAGCCTGAGTTCACACTGCCTGCAAACCCTGCCTGTCCTTGAGTCAACTTGGCTGTGTAGAAAACCCGAACAGTTGCAGTTATCTCCCTGGCAAGCTGCACGATCATGGAAAAACATCGAGCATGGATAGAGCCTTCTCACTCACAGCATTTCTGGCTTTCTGCAGCTGAGGATCCCAAGACTTTCATCGAACCCAAATAATACCAAAACCTTTGAACAATATTTACATCAATAATGGAAGACCCTAAGTCTGTTGTCTCATTAGCTTCCACCTTAAATTCTGCCAAGAGAGTAATTCCCTCTGAGTCACAGACATGGTCACAGACAGGCAGCACAGAAAACTGGGTCTTTCATCTCATCCCTCAGCTCTAGTCAGGAACATGCTTGCTCTGCTCACTGCCACACTGATGATAGATTTTTATATTCTTCTTTTAACAGGAAAGGATTTGTGAATTAAACACACTCACTGCCCTAGCAAGGTCATACCACAGGACTCTGAACTACAGCTGCTTTTGAAAGAGAAACTTGCTGCTGATCAGTCCAACCCTTCATACACACTTTTACAAACATAGCCATTTTGAGGCCATTCCAGGAAGCAAAAGAACTGTTCGACTTCAAGGTTAATTCCAAGTTTTCAAGTAGGCATCTCGGCATGTGACCAAGTGTCTGTTGTGAATGATTTAGCCTAGGGCTACCCTAAGGTGGTGGCTCCTTTTTTAGAACACAAGAAAATAAATGTATCGGTCTTCCAAAAAAGTCTTGTGCAAACTCTGTGGGAGACTTCCCAGCCCGGACATCGTGGAGTATCTCTCAAGTCAGTGCTCATTCCTGTCATGCTGGTTGAGCTGTAGATGTGCAGCCTGTAATACTTGCAGCAATCTCTGACCCACAGCCTATGTCTTAGCCAGAGTTTGCATCGCCCATTAACATTTTTCATACCTTTTGCTTTACCTGCATCTCTGAGTTCATTTATTTTTATGTCTTCATAAATCAAACAACACAGCTCATTGCTATGATTATATTGAAATAAAGCCCTCTCTTTTATCACAGCACCTTGCTTGCCCTCCACCTCTGGTTCTCAGCAGGTTCTCAGATGCCTTGTTAAGACCTTCAAAGCCTCCCAGCATACTCTGAGAAGAATGCATCTGTCCTGAGGCTACAAGAAACTAATTCTGCAATAGTATAATTTATGAAACTACAAGTTCAGCATCCTTTTTTTCCTTTCCATGCAAAGCTGAACAGGAACTAGGACTGCTGAACTGCTGAATTAACCTGGAAGTTTATACGTCACATTAGTTATAATCTGAACAGTTGCTGCTTCTTTGTACTTCATGTTGAATTATCCTCTCAGGGCTAGATCCTCACCTGGTCTTTTCCCCACAGGTTAACCATTCCAGTGAGGCTGGCTTTAAATCAAGGAAAATTCATCCCTTTCTTTCTAGACACAAAAAGAAGAGTAACTTTGTGCATTTGACTTTTTGCTTGGATTTTTATTTCTCCAATCCTTTACATAGTCATTATAGATGTTAAGAAGCCTGTTTTGGAAATGATTAATGCTATTAATAATTTTCTAATTCAATAAAACCTCTCATCTTTGAACTCCTTGCAATATTTTTCTGCTTTCTTCAGCTTTTCACTAATTCAAACATATGACAAATACAACCCTTCGTTTCAGTTTTCTATTATTTCTCATGTCTGATCAAATAAATTAACAGACTTTCATTTCTTTCCCAGGAGTCATGCCCGTATGTTGATGAAGGCAGCATAAAAATATTACTCATTCAAAGAGGAGGGGGGAAGAGAAGGATAGAAGTTATCTTTTATTCACTGTTCTAAGCAAACCAGGGCTGCTGGTCCCATTCCTCTCACCTTGACATCACCTGCTTTGCTAACCATAAACATTGCAAGATTTGCAGAGCACCCACTGGTCTGGTTTAGCTGCACTGAGTTATAACGTCCCCTTTCAGTCCCTTCAATACAGTAGCAGTTATTTTAATCACAGTGCTTCAGTCAGTGGGAAGAATCAGCTGTCCTATCTAATGTGGCTGCTCCACAGTCAGGCGGCCCCAGCCCAGCAGAGCAGCATCCTGCTAATGCAGTTTGCTGTGTTTGGGTAGTTAAAGATCCGTCTGCAGGCCAATTTGTACCTGTGTATTGTTGATAGACAGCGCGCCTCGGGCACAGAGATACTGCATGCAGGAAATGGATTCTCATTTAACCGTGTTTAATTTTGTTCGCTGCATCTCCATCATCCATCTTTCCATTTCTCTGCCCACCCAAATTGCTAATGCGAAACAAAGCTACTTCTGCCACCACGGCTCCTAAACTGATGTGTGACGATGCAATGATTGATTTCCCACTCCAGGAAAAGTGGGTCATTGTACATGTTGTACCATAGCAGGCTGAACCAAGCTGGTCGTGCTGACATTGGGCTTTTACAGATTTGTTTTAAGAAGTTCAGACCTGAGGCGACTACTGTGAATATCCAGCCTGAACACCTCTGGTTTTTGATGGGAGCTCTGCCATTCTAAAATCTTCCTTAGCAGCTTAGAGAGATCTGAAGTCATCTGTGCTCCTCAGGAGACAGAACTCTGATTATGCATTTTATATCTTACTTTCATGTTTGCGCCAAGAATGGAAAATGCAAAATTCCTCCAGTTCCAAGATATGTGTCCAGTTTCAGGTTTGTCATTTTCCAGGAGAGAAAACACTAAACTAATTTAAAAATATGTTCTAAATATAAAATTGTGCAATTAACAGCTTTTGCAAAGGATTTGAATTAGTAAGAAAAATACTAATTCAAACTGCTCTTTGAAAAAAAATCCACTGTTTTTACTCTTCTTTTGTGATACTGCAATAGTGTATAATAAGTTTTCTCATGTAATGAGACTTGTTGAAACCCACTCTTAAACTGAAACACTTTAAGATTGCCTCTTATGATACCAGGGAGACATCAATTGAGGAGGCAAGTCTCAGTATTGGTGTAGAACCTGCCTCCCTATCTGCTGAAATAGAACAGCAAAGTTGAAATCAATTGCTGAAAGGGGAATATTTTGCAGGTTTTTCTGAACAGCCCAATAAGTAACTGAGCCCAGATGTCATGGCAGAATCCAAAAGGTCAAGGCAGGTGGGGATTTGGTTTTGATTTTCATAGGAACAAGAAAACATCAGCTCTCAAAATTTAGCTCTCAAAATTGTATCTTTGTTTATATGAGAGTTGAAACCATGATCTGGGAAATGATTTAATGAACAGATTGGATGAGATCTTTCTTCAGGGCCTATAAATTTTTGCTTTGCTTTAGACAAATCCTTACACAAGTATCTTCTGTAATTTTTGCACACCCCAATGGGTGGTCCCCTCAAGGGCAGAGAATATCTAATCAAGTCCTTAAATCCTTACACTTGAAAAATCCCTACTGGGATGAAGAGTTTTGGCCGATAAGGGCTGCACTTTTAACTTCCAGCTGCGATTTTTGCCAGTCATGACTTGGTATGTGGAGAGAAAGTCAAAGGAAAGCAAACAAATGCCTCCTGATGAGGGGCCCTTTGGATGCAGCATTATCCACTGCCTTGGCACCTTGTGCACAGTGGGGTAAACCTGGATGGGCACAAAACCACTCCTAGGCAGTGCTGAGTACCTGAGGGCACTGCTCTGGTGACCCTTAAGCTGAGGAATGGGGAGAGAAAATCACTGCCATTCCACAAATGACTCCTGAATTTTCCTACTCTGTTCCTCCTCCTGCCGACCATCTCCTCCCCTCTGGAAACACCACAAATGTGGAAGGTTTGCAGGTAAGCAAAGAGGAGCATTGCAAATGACAGAGCCACAGCTGAGCACTCTACTCTCTGACAAACCTGGCCAAACCCTTTCCCTTCTGAAACAGAATCCCTAGAATGGATGCAATTAACAAAGAAACAGACAAAAACTACCTCTGAATGAAATTTAAGCACCAGCAGACCACAGCACAGCCAGGAAATACCAAGTACAAGCAACCATCCCTTCATCCTGAATTCACACCATTTTCTGCTTCTGTTTCCTGTGCAAAATTATCACTCATTCAGAAACTGCTGCCGGAGGGGTGGGTGTGTGTGGGGTGTTGTGGATGCAGAGTGGCTTGGGACAGACTTCATCTGGTTTTGCAGAAACACCAAACCATTATCTGATTTTGTGGTGAGTCTCTGGAAATATGAAGTATAATGCACAATATAGGGGGCAAAATAGCAATTTTGTGGGATGGTTCTAGCAATACCTAGAATGATGGGAGAGGAAAATTTATGTGATTCTAGGGGTGGTGGGGGTGGAGGTGTCTCTTGCAGTACCCAAAAAGACAAATAACACTGGAGGAGAAAAAAAAAATCTGTATTATTTCGATGAGAATTTCTGGAAATACTCAGCACAGCACTGAGCTGTGTGATTCTGTGGGGGACCAAAGAGTCATACAGAATATCGAACGGGATGGGAAACTGCTTGGTTTTGGGGCGGGGAGGGGGATTCGGACCCCTCTGACAGCGCCCCGAGTGATGCACACAAGTGGGTGGGGGG
>VYXF01001185.1:1215747-1289948 GCA_013397295.1 Polioptila caerulea
GGCAGCGCCAGCCCCTCTGCCCGGGCACTGCCCCCCACCCACCCCCAGCCGCTTCTCCCGTCCTTGCCGTGGGCTCCTGAGGCAGCCCTGGCTGTGCGCCGCGGCCAGGTGTGCAGGAGTCTAATGAAATAATGAAATCCTGGAGGCTTTATAGGAACTTCCACTTATGTTTTCGGGTTTTTTTTCCCCCTTTTAAAAAAAAATCTTCCTGGAATACCCTTATTTTTCTAACACCAAATGCAGAGCTAAGCAGATAGACCCATCCCATTCCTTCCAGCAGCTTCTCACATGGTAAAATGATTTGAAGCAAAAAGAAACTAAGTTGGGGAGAGGGTTAATACCTCTGCAGCTTTTGACGAAACATTTATCTTCTTTGTATTGATTTCTTCTCAATTTCAGCCCTCGGAGTGATGCCTTTCTCTCTGATTCTGATATATGTTGTATAGTAATTACATCTAGAAGGCAGGCTCCAGGAATGCTGCAGGAAAACAAGCCCTGATGTTGGTTTAATATGACAGTATTGTATGACTTGCTGATTTAGATCAGCGATGTTTGAACCAGATAATATTTGCATTATGGTTCGAATATGAAGATGGATGCAAGCAGAGGGTAGTAGGACGCTTGCAGAGTGTTGGTAAACTCTTTAATGCCAGAAGCCATAAAACAGCTGTGTAATACTCGGGAATGTTTCAGGGCTGTTCGTGGCTAGAGGTTTGCCTGGAAAGCCAACTATTTTCCAGCAAGGCTTTTGTGCCTTTAATTTTTGCACGGAGCCAGGGTGTTAGACCTCAGTGCCCGCCGTGAGCTTCGCTCTGAGAGCGGCCGTCCCTGTCGTGTGTGCAGCCGAGGGGGCTGAGTGAAACATCCCCTTCAACCGGGGCGCCTCGGGCTCTGATCCCGCACACCGGGGATGCTCCAGGCTCGAAAGCTGCAGGGAGGATCTCTCTGGGCTATAACAGGACATTGGTGCTGACAACATCCAATGGCAAATCATCGGAATTTGTGTTGGCAGGGAATCCCGGCCGGATTTTAACCATTTAGTATCTACCACAAATGCTTCTGTACCTTTTCATAGCATTTTCTGGAGATTAAAGAAGTAAAGTGCTTGTCAGCTTGGTTTTAAATTTGTAAGCATCTTTCTTCCCTTTGCTTCATATCTAGCTCCCTTTAAATGAAGAGAGGTCACTGCTTGTTTTCTCCCCTGCAAATCACTTTACTTTGTGAGGAAACATAAAGGCTGTTCTTTTCTTTGTTCAGTAACAATAAATGAACCATGTAGAAAATAAATCTTTGCAGTATTTCTTTGTTAGTAGTGTTGTAGTAGGGTTTCACTGTTTAAGTAGGTATTTTTTTGTTGTTGTTCCTTGGTTGCAGTAAGAGAAAGGAGTCACTGGCAAAAAAAATATGTGGGTAACGTTTTCCTCTTTCTGAACTGTTTAGTGCATTTCTCTGTGGGCTTGTCACTGGTAATTGCATTGGTTAATAAATCAAACCAAGACAAGGTAAGAGAGGTTGTTTCCATGGGGTCTGTTTGCTCGTTAATCTAAATTCACAGTACTAAAAATCAGTAAGACATAAATATTAGCATTATGGTGGTATCCTTACTATCTGATTTCTTGGTGCTTTGCCAAGAGACAGTAAATATTTTTTTTGTAAAGGAAAAGGTACACATTTGTGCAGTTCTTAGCTTTTGCTTTGACAATCCTGCCGTCTAAGGAATGACAATTGCTACCATTTTCTTAGGCTAGATGCATAAATGAAAGTAATTTTCTCGAGTCTAGATTTGGTAATGTATCAAATTGTTGCTAACCTGGTAACTGCCTAAATGGGTTTTGGGAGTCTTCATAGATCTGAACTGAGAGTTAATTTTGCATGTAACTGTCTTCTGCTTGGAGGAAAAATTATACTGGAACCTATGCCTTATGAACTAAGTAAATACTGCTTGAGGTATTTTTAAAGGTACAGAGAAGATTAGCTTTGTCTAGTAAAGATTTTACACAGGAAGGTGCATTGTGCACGTAGAGAAATACGAAATGTACAGGAGAGGGCCCTCCAAGACTTTATTTAGTCCTGTGGCTTTTATGAAGATGACACTTCGTACATTTTAATTATCCCTTATTTTCAATGCTGCTTCAAAGTACGCTCTGTGTTACGGGAAGTTGCTAATGGAGTCCTTGCAGATGAGGACAGTCAAGTGAGCCTTCCCAGGCTGCAAGAGCTGAGCTCGTGATTCCCTTCTTTGGGGGAACTCCAGGGAGAGCTTTGCCATCCCTTTGCAGGCTTGTGGTTAACGGGGCCTGGACCCGGCTTTCAAAAGTCTTGATGTAGTCACAGGAGCTGGCTGTGCTAGCAGCCAGAGGGAGAGGCTTCCTAAAGTTGGGAGGAAGAGGCATCACAGAAGGAAAGGATTTCAGTACATTCAAAAAGAGAGAGGAACACAATTGACGGGTAACTGGGGTTCCCTCAGCCATGTTGCAGTATGTGCAAAGCCCATATCCAGGCTGGGGATGTTGCTCTGCTTGGAAGAACAAGGAGGACTTTTTGCCTGTGTGTATGAGTTAGGATTTCTTTTATTGCTCTCTTATCCCCTATACCCTCTCTTTTCTTGTCTAGGAAAGGGGAATGTGAGGGTTTCTGGTCCTGTTCAAAAAAGGTCTGAGAGCAGTGATGAGCTTCTGTGGGTCAAGCAGAGATGTTGTGCCCTTCTGCTCCACTGCATCCACACTGGAAATCTTGGTGGAACAAAGAGATCCTGCTTGGTACCATAAAAACCACTGGAAATCACCTATTGATTTCTGTAGGGTGCTGGTTTCATTCCCAGCTTCTGGGTCTTTGCAGGGGCAAGTGTTGGCTGTACTGTTATCAAGTTCTGTACATTTAATAGTTGGAATTTGTTTCCAATTACAGAAAAGACAGCTAACAGCTCTATCCATCTTATAATCAGTGCTCAAGGACTAACATACTTACAGTTTTCTGAAATAAATGTTATTAAAGTTGACTCTAATTTAAATGTTCAAGTTTCATGGTTAAATTAAGGAATGACTTCAAACTATTAATCTCAACTGTCCTTGGAAAAAAGTGCTAATCATTTGGTTACTGCTTTTTAGCAGCCAAATGAACATGTGGCATGATGTGCTCTGAAGCCTAAGGGTCTAGTAATAACACTGTATTTTAGCTAATATATGACTTTAATCGGAGAAATTATGAAAAAATGAGCCTAATTTCTGTTTGCCCAAGTTATTGTGCTTCCATTTTTAAAGAGTTGCTCCTGTGTGTTGATGAAATTGTAATTATTTATGTTTATGTGCGATGCTACTTTAATTCTAAACAACAATTTTTAAGTATTTTAGGAAGTGGGATCTTATCAGACGAATGTTTTTAAAAATATGAAGTTATCTGAGGATTTAGATATGGACCATAGGGGTTAATTTATAGTTTATGTATCCCTTCTGGGGACTGCTTGCTGCTTTATGTGTCTAAATACCTTTATCAAGTTTTCCCTTCTTCAGGAGGTAAACTCAATGTTTCCTCCTGTGGATCTGCATCTTCTTGCACAGATTGATGGGGTCATAACTTCACAGATTGCCAGATACAGCCCAGTTCACCAGGGAGTCTCAGTTTTGTGAGCACGTGCATGGGTTGGAAGCAAAGCAGAGAAGGAAGATGGACATTAATGCACCCTTTCACCCTAAGCAGAAGAACCTGGGGTGTGGCCAGCTGGAGCTGCCCAGCTAGAGAATATCTTCTGATGAAACAAGTAGTTTTCACATTTGTGTGTCCGTAAACAGAGGAAAAAAAAAATAAGCACAGAAAATGATCCTTGAGTGCTGTTAAATTTCCCATTACTCAGTATCTTGTGCTGATGATCATATTATCTGTATTGCAGGGCACAGATTACTTGCCCCAGGGCAAGTCAAATTGGTTTCTGTCTTTCAGTGGTGCTAACTGGTCCTACAACACTCCACAGTGATCTCAGCCCACTTCAGTGAGGACAAGTGTCCTATTGAATGAATCTGGGCTGCACTGGTTGTGTCTCCAAATGCTTGCTTTTCAATGTACACTCATCTTCTTGAGGCACAGCTGCCAGGACACAGCAGATTCCAGCTTTATGCCTTGAGCTGTCACATATTTGTGGCCTAAGCAGAATCTCTTCCCACCCTGAAAGTGAACAGATGAACTGAGGAGCAGATTGCAAGCACAGCAATGATGCTGCTGAGATGCTCCATGGATATTGCTGTTCTTGTCTCATTTTTCCTTTCCCCTGATATCACTGCTGGGCAGCTGGAGGAAACAGTGGTGGGAATAAACTCTCCACTGTGGAGGCACAGGGCAGTAAGGAAGCTCAGAAGTTCATGCAATCACTTTAAGATGTGTTTTGCTGCACTGAATGGCTCACCTCTACAGCAATTGAATTAGTATTCAAGTGAACTACGGTTAAACTAAAATCAGTTTGGCCTTTTTTTATTAATGTGGGTTTTTTTAATGCATCTCCAAGTTTGCTTGGGAGTTGAAGTACTAGTGCTCTTAATTATCAAGTCATTTGAATAATGATGAACCATTTTCTAGAACTTAAAACATGACTGCATCATGCACCTGCCAGCAGTACTGGCACATAAAATCTCAATTGACGTGGGTGTTGCAGTTTTTCTATTCATAAATGCTGCAGTGATGCCTGATAGATGTTTATCCTGTCCACTGCTTGCTTTGAGGGACTTTGCAATCATAGTGTGGGGGCCTTTCTAAAGAAAATCTAGGTGTTTTGAGACTTGGATGCTCAGCTTAGGAATACTCCTTTGAAAAATCCTTTTCTCTGCTTGTGGCAATGTAATGAATGAAACCCTGAGCCCTGAAGAGCTGCAGTGGTATTTAGGAGCAAAATACAGGATGTTATTTGGTCTTGTGGCAGCTGCTTTGTTCTCTTTTTTTTGAAATAAAGTGTGCCTGTCTCCCTGACAGAGTGCTGTTAAAAGTTCTGTTGGGAGTCAGTTTATTCTGCTGACAGGAAAGGAAAGCTATCTGATAACTTCTCGCAGACAAAGTGAAGAGTTGTTCAGTTTTCCCACACCTCACTCTTTCCATCTTCTGTCCTCACAGGAGGCTTGTAAGAGACATAGGAAATGCTCTAATACTTGCTTTGACCAAAGCAGTGCCTTGCCCTTTCCTTGCTCCTATTGAAGTGTCTGCTATTTGGATTATTGTTTTTTAACAGTCTGAAGTCTTAGACCCAGAGTTTCTTGGGGGGTTGTCAGGCTGGCTGATGACCAGTGTTAGTTGTCCCAGAATGGAAGAGGACTTCAGTGTAGGAAGAGGTGAACACTGAACAAGCAGGATATGATGGCAATGTTGGGCCAATGCACTGCATAAGTCATTTTTCTACTGCAGAGGTAAATAGAAACAGTTCTCTCCAGCCCCATATCGATGGTCCTCAGCTGAAAGCCAATGACTTTCTTTTGGTCTCTGCATTTCTTTGGAACAGGGACATCCCTGAAGTAACTCCTGTCACTGAGGACCACTCGCTGCCTTTGTGTCAGTTTGGTGTGCTTAGAAATACTTCCCTGAATAATCTTTTTTCCCTTTCCTCACATCCCCTCTCCCCTTCTGGATTTTACAAGAACTTGGTTGGTATCTTAGGAGGTAGTGAAGTTTGTTATACGTATCTCAAAATAAATAGGTTTTGACAAAGCTTTTGAGGGCAAGTTTAGTCAATTTTTTAGTAGGGATATGTTTATATTAAATCTCTGTTTAGAGTGGCCTCAGTGTGAGGCTTGTGTCCAGCTATCCCTCCCCATTCCCAACCCCCTGGAAGCAATAAGGATACCCCGTAGCTTTCAAATAATTACGTACAGATCTACGTTGCTATCAAAATTGAGTTTAAGGATTAATTTTTCTATAGACTTTCATTGGCATTTAGATTACTAAGGTGCTTTTAGACTTCTGGAGATGATGGTATGGATTTACTGCAGTCAAAGCAGAAATGAGAGATGGTGTAGCATGTCTGTCTCTTAAACATTGCATCCATTCCCTGGGTAGGCAGAGACAACCAGCTGAATGTCTCTCGTTGGCCCCTATTCTACTTGTAGGTAGTTGACTTATTATTGTTACAGTGCAATTGCTTGTGTATTTTGTATTTAAATCCATGTTTAAAATGGAATTAAAATTTGCCTGTTGACAGCAGTTGCATCATATTTTAATTGGTGAGAAGTGCTAATGGAGTGTTCAGGTTCTAAAATTAGTTGTTTATTTTTCCTTCTTTGCCCAAGGGTTTTGCATCAGATTATATGGTTTCTGTATAACTGTTTGTGTTCTTAAGTGACACCTTTGTACAATTTTAGCTATTTAAGTGTTAAAAGTTTGTGCTCAGTGATGGCAGTTTCAGAAACTGTGACTTTTTAAATTGTTTCTTACTACATTGTTTATGCATTGCAAAGCGCTTCCCTCCTGTTTACTGTGAATTAATTCATTGTTATATTTGCAAACTGGGGGTGCAAAATGTGCAAGTTCTATAATTTCTTCTCTTGCTGCAATGGCAGATCCTCAGCTACTGTGTGCTGTCATGGCTCGACTGATGCTGCTGTTGCTGTGGCAGCTTTCATCAGGTGAGGATTTGTCCCATAACCCTCATCATGACGTTATTCTGAAACAATCGGGATTTTTATTGTCAATATTCCCATTGGGTGGCCTTGTGTCAAAGGGATGCTGTTTTAATATTGTCTTTATACTTCTCTGAAAGTTTTTCTTTTACTGTGTGGTGAAATGCAAAACCACCTCCTAGTAAGAACCTGCCTGTGGTCAAGCAGAGATGTCCAGTCTGTCCATTAAAATTCTGGCTTTCTGGAGGATGCTTTATCATATGTATCAGTCCTTTGAATTGTTGTCAGTTGTCTCTTTTAAATCAATTATTTGTTTGGTGTCCATTTTGAAATTATACCCAACTTCTTTCTATGAACAAAATCATTACCAAAATAAATAAGCCACCAAAAAAAGTGGTGCTTGAATTACTGAAGATCAAACTATGAATATGCAACTGCTACTTTAACCACTGTCTCTTATCTGTTTCACTTTTCTCTACTAGTTGAAAGAGCCCTCTGGTATTTTGTCACCATGAGAGTACTTGCACATTAGGATAAAACCATGTTACAATGTCCTGATTCAGTGACCTGAACCCCACCAGCCCTTTGCTGTGAGATTTCATCCAGCCCTTGAATAATTTTTTGTCATTTTTTTTGGCTTTTCTCCAGGCGTTTTTATCCTTTAGAAAGGTGCACACCAGAACTGAGCACTGGTCATGTTCATATTACGTATGTGCAATGCTATTGCCCTTTCTGTTTGTCCAGGGATTTTCAGTGGCATATTTTCCTGCCACAGCAAGGAAGCTCATGTTGATTGTTTGCCTAGTATGACTTCTAGATCATTATTGGAGTCAGTGCTGAACAAAATACTCTGCTGTTCAGTGCGTGTGGCCTGGATCACTGATTCTTAGGATTTCTAACTTTATTTTCCTAAAAACTTCAAATTCATCTTCTTTCCCCCCTTCTTCTGTGTTTTTTTTTTTTTTTTAATTGCTTGAATGCTGCTATAATGGCAGTTTTAGTAATAGAAAGAAAGGCTTAAGTCCTCTGCAGTCTTAGATCTCAGATAATTTCTTCTGGTTTTGTTTGTTTCCTTTTATGCCAAACAGTTTTTAAGGGAGTAGCAATCCCTGCATTCTCCATCAGTCCAGGTGATGTGGGGTTATCTCACGAGGGTAACTCAGGCTCTGACTTCTGTCAGACATGGTACACTGAAGGTTTCACACAGCTCCCAACCTGCCTGGGACCTTCTGGGCACGCTGGACTGCCCGGGTGTGGTAAGAGCTGAGCTTCATCAGAGCCGTGCAGTGGTGTTACCGTGGGGATGCATTCCCAAGGAGGCAGCGTTTGGAGGTTTTGTGATCCATTCTCACCCTGTTACTGTTAACTGTGCTGCTGGCTTTGGTAGAAAGTGTTTCTTTTCCTCCTCTGCTGGAAGTGGGTGGGGGACTGGATATTGAGCTGTTTGCAAGAATTTAGATCTGCTCTGTTACTGTGACCCTGTGTCCATTAGGATGGCCTTCCTTGGATACTTTTAGTTTTTAATCTTAATAGTGTCTGATTAGCATCATGTATTAAATGAGGAAAAAACAGTCCCTTCTCCCTCAGCTGATTTTATCTGGGAAGAGCCTGGGGTATGCAAAGGTGTGTGAGAGAGTGCAGAGGAATTTATGGCTAAAGGAGAGAGGGAGACCTGCCTTCCAAATATAGGAGCCTTCACAAAAACCACTGAGGAGACCTGATCCGTACCTACCAGGTACTGTTGGCTCAAGTTGAGGCATACTGAAAGGATCATAAATCATGCTTGATCGATCCTGATATTCTGGTGTGCTTCAGGCAGGCCCTGGCAGTGCATGCTGTCTGGGGAGCAGAGAAGAGTGACCAGGCAGTTTGCCAGGAAGGTTTTAATTAGCCTTTACCGTGATGGGCTGGATGGCCATCACCAAAAGTCCCTTCTAGTGCTGCTCTGTGCTGCACACACTCGTGCTGAGCCTGAGCCCCTGGCCTGTGTCTGTGCTGGCTCTGGGGGCTGGAGTCCTGTGGGTCAGAGCTGCAGCAGCCCGGGAGAAGGGAGGTGCAGGGATGGGGCCGTGTGCTGCTGATCCTGGGACCTGCCAGAGCGTGAAGCCTGCGAGTGATGGTAATGGGAGCGCATTTCAATTTGTAACCCATTCTCCTGGATCAAGATTGGACTGCTTCTATTCTGTTTCACATGTGCATCACTTGGGGAAACATGCTGATAGTACTAAACATTTAATTGCTTCTCTTGATTTTATTTGTAAATTAGAATCTAGAGGATCTGTAAGGAAAAAAAAAAAACCCAGAGCTTAATTGGACAACATTTTAGAGTCGCTAAAGAAAAGAGAATGTAGCTCTCCAGCTTTTGGAGCTGAGACAAATGCAAACTTACTTATTGATCCATATATATGATATCATATTTTAACTACTGTCTCAACTGGAGGTCATCTCTACACTAGATTGCTTAAGAATCTGTCTATCTTATCACATCTTGTACTCATTTATAGTTGTTTCCATTTCTGGCCTTGTTGGAGAGACAGCTAGTGTTTCAACCTAAATTAAAATCAATAAGAAGCAATTTCATTTGTTTTTTAACTACAAGAGCAGACTTTTATTTTAGTGAGTCTCTCTATGTTCAACTAAGTCACTTGGTTCTTTCTGTCAAAATAATTGCCAGGCTTCATTAATTCCTAATTTTTGCATATGTAGGAATTGGTTTATTTTCCAATGTACCTAACAAAGTGTCAAATCTGATTTAAAAATAAGCACTTACTCTAAGTCATCGCTGAGAAATAAATGCAATAAAAAAAAAACTTGGCAGTTAGAAGTAGCTTAAAAATATCTTGGGGGCTGTAGTGAATGCAGAGACCCTGGAGTCCTGCACTGGCAAGGTAGTTCAGGCTTCCCCCGACACATTTGGGCAGGGATCTGCAGGGATGACTTCCAGTGGAAAAAGCAGAGTCTGGGTCTCTGTGCTCTCAGTCTTTGGCTAGGATATTTCTGCATGATGCCAATTCATGTAAGAAGCTGTTGTGTTGTCAGCTGGCTTTTACCCCTCAGCCAGCAGATTGCCAGCAATAACAATTACCCTGAGTCAAATTCAACATGAAATTCACACTGCAGCAGTGCTGGGGCTTCTCAGGTAAGGCAATGGTGAGCCATAACATAGTATTAGAGAAAATATCCAAAGGCAGTGCTCTGCTGAAATGTCCAAAGGAGGAAGTGTTGCTGCTCTCATGAGCTGATCACAGGGTGCAGGAAATCATCCTTGGAGGAAAAATAAGTGCCTGTATTTTTATCAGGTGGTTCTTTGGGTTGCTGTGATCTTGCTCAATGCTTCTTGTAATTTAAGATACGTTGAAGAATTCCTGGAATGCTTAATTCTGAATACAAGAACCTTTTGCTTGGTCTAAATCTCATTTCCTGTTTGACCTTCCTTTGAGGTACCTAAGTGTTATGAGATACCTGTTACTTCAATTTCTTGGATTCATTTTTCTCTCACCATTTCTTTTGCTTCCGCTTGCTATGATTCAGGTATGTTTCTGAGTTAAGGAAGAGGGCAAACCAAGGGCAGAAAAAGGCAGATCTGGCTACCCTGGTAATCAAAGCAAGAGACTGTTCTCTTAAGTTAACAGCTGAAGTAGTGTTTTGTAGGAACAAAACATAATTACTAGCTAGATGACATGATGAAGAGCACATTTCCTTCACTCTTGTAAGCAGGAGTTGTGTGTGAATTTCTTAAATTTGGTAACAAAACAACAACCCATTTCCTTTTAAATGATAACTTAAAACCACACAGCCATTCATGTTTATGTGCCAAGAAACCAGCTGTGTTTAAAAATACATAGGCATACCTGGGATACAGTGATCCAGGGATGTAAGGTAAAAGTGACCTGTCCCCACGCTGGTGACACCAATCTTAGGTGAATCCCAGGCCATGGTTCAGTGTAAGGAGTATTCATCACAGCACAAACAGGTGCTCTGCCAAAAAGGTAATTAATACTTCATGTCAAACACTATCTGCATGTACTGTTTTCCCTATTTCATGCTATTAAGCAGTGTGACCTTTTCTCTTTCAACAATTAGTTTCCAAGGTGAAAACCAACTTAGGAAGAAAATTAACTTTTTTCATTGGCTCTGAGGAGTCTTATAGCGTCACAACAGGCTTGATTACACCTTCACACTGTACAGACTTCGGTCTTGGTCAATGACTCTTCATTCCTGTTGTCGGAGATTGCATTCCTCTGTTCACTCCTGTATTTGGGAGAGAGGCATTTTGGGTGCAGACACAGATGAGGTTTGTAAGGTGCACATTGTCAATGAGTAACAACTCCAACCTGTCACATTTGCCCCCTTTTAGTAACAAGTTCACTTGCTAAAAAGCTGAAGATCAGGACAGAATTATTGATGTGCCTGACAGTTGTGCTTTCAGTTGAGCTGAGGCTATGAGTGCTTTATTTATGTAATGAAGCAGTGCTCTTTGCAAAACCAGGTGTTTCTAAACTATGTATGCTGACTATGAGACTTAGGCCTTGCAGTTTGATTTTTACAGTTTCTTTGCTTTTGATTTGCCTTTTTGCCTCTATTTGTGTAGTAAAGGCCATCCTGGAGTTTGCTACTTTCAGTCATATTAATTGGAAATTATGTTGAAGCATGTGGGCCTTACTGAAGGTATTTTATCTTGGTGAGGTGGGCATGAAATGGCTTTGGTGAACACCATTTCTGCTGGCTGGCCGAGGCATGCAGTACGGAGTGAAATAAAGGATCAAAGCCGGGGTAGTGTCCTGTCTGCTCTGTAAAGCTGATGAGCTATCCAGTGCTTCCCTTGGCCCTTTTACTGACTTTTGCTGTGATTGATACAAGCAGCTTCAGCAAAATCTGGACCTTTCTGCCTGCCCTTGCTGTCTCCAGACGTGCTCTGTGAGAGGCCTGCTCACCTGTTTGTGTTTCAGGATGTGACTGCTGTCCTGCCTTCCAGGATGACACTGCAGTGGTGCCAAGGTGGCTGTGAAGGAGCTGATGCTGTGGGTTTGGATACACAACAGCAAAGACCTCCAGAGACCTTTAGGCTGGACTTTTAAGGATAGTGCACTGTTAATGTCTTGAGTATTTGCAGCATCTCATAGAAATGCCTTTGACTGAAGAATTGTGTGTTATTCAGAACTGTCAATAACCTTAGAGAGCTGCTTTGCTATTCCTTTGTCCTTTCATTCTTGTCTGCCTTCCCCTAATGACTTGTTCTGATGGTCACTGCTCTGTGCTTCTTCTGGTTGTCTTTGCTGTGTGAGTTCCTGAGTCCTTCTCCTTGGCTGCAGAACCAAAATCCAGTTTGAGGTGCAGTGCTGCCTTCCTGAGCACTGTGCTGTCCTCACTGTAGGAGGCATCTGCCTCTCATCTGCAGGAATCCTCCCACTGGGACTGGGGGCTCCTTTGTTTCCTCTGTCCTGCTCTGGTGGAGCTGGGCCCTTACACTCAGGCAGTGTTTGCTGTCCAGGCCTTAGGTGGGTGGGCTGCAGGAGGGGTCTGGGTTCCAGGATGCATGGCTGTGTCATCCATCCCCCTGGAGCTGAGCAGCTGGAGCAGTTTTCCAGACACCTGGACCTGATTTCTCAGATATTTATCTCTGGTGAGGAGGCTGCTCTGGTGCTCTTGGATCACTGTCTGGTCTCTTGAGCACTCCTGAGGTCCTAAGTTGCTATGTGTTGCTATATATATTGGACCATGTTTTTCTCATATATTTATGAATACAACTGCTTTTCAATTCTGGCATCATAATAATAAAGCCTAGGAATTATATACTCAATAGGTTTCTTCCATTGGTAAAGCAGTAGGTGGAATAGAACTAATATTCAGCAGATCTTGTAGTAGTAGAGTAGAACTGACTTTTCACTGGGGATTCATAATGTGTATCTGAATCCATGAGTAGAGACACCATTGCAAAAGCAGTTTGGCTTTTATTTTTTTCCAAGAGTAGTCCTGTCCAACCAAGTAACAAGGCTGCTTTATAGAGCCAGAAGCCTCTTGGTGGATGATATTAAAGGCAGATGGCCTTGTGATTCCTGTGACTGAAGTACCTTTTGCTATTACTTTTCTGTTGACTTTGAAGCCAGAATTGTAAGAGTAAAATAAAAACTGGCAAGACCTGTTGATTTTGCACCAGGGTTGAAGTGGTGGAGGAAGGTAGTTGGTTACACAGGACTATTGGTTTTGGTCTTGAAAAAAGTCTCCTTTCAGGCAGTGGAGATTTCTACTTTGAGTGTGATGGTGCAACATCAGATGAAATCTGACTGGTGAATGATTTATTGCAACAAGAAAAAACTTATCTACCACAGGCTACGTTGATAGAGGACAATGATATTTCATTGCAGTTTCTTCCCTGAAAAGCTACAGTGGCATTGATGGTTTATAGTTTACATGTTGCTTCATGAGTTTGGGCAGCTCATGTCATGGAAGGGAAATAGGGAAATGTGTGGAGATTGCTTGTTTCCAAACACTAATGCCTGTGGACACATTTTTTGCAATGAGGAAAAGCAGTGAAGAAACAAGCTATTTGGACAATCGTGTTCACAGCCAGATTTCTCCCTTTTTTTGTCTAGGCTCTATTTTGCCAACTATATATTTTCTTTAGTGTTTCAAGAAAAAGCAGTAGAAACAGTGACAACAGAGTCTATGTAAAATACATGTTGGTATTCTGAAAATCAGTTTAACCTGTATTTAAATCTAAACTTCAGCTGTGTTTTTCTTTGCCACTCCTTCCCTAGTTCCTCTCTGTTCTGTGCCATCCCAGGAGTGTTTGTGAGGCACAGAATTCTCACTGTAGAATACAGGAGAATTCTGCAAGTGACAATTATAAGGAATTTGCATAATATACCAGATATATAATACACCATAATATACCAGATCATAGGGGATTTGCTCAAGCATAAACAAGTTGAAAGGACCTGATGATAATTTTGAGGAAAAAGACTGAACCCTACCATGATTATAGGAGCCTTTGTATTGGAGGATCTTGAACAGGGTAGTTTCTGGTGTCCTGGTTTGAACCTCACTGTGAAGAAATGCAGACCATGAAGAGTGATGGGCCATGTTAGCCCTGAAGATCTCAGTGTCTCCTGATGTTCCCATAACCCTGGGAAGGGCACCAGTGGACTGGGCTGTAGCTGGTTTTTGAGAGCTGGTTTTTGTAGCTGAACAAACATGCTAAAAATACCTTCTTAAGTTGGCTTGTGTGTAACCAGCATTTCTGAGAGGGCAGTCTGCATTTCCATCAGTTCCAGGATGTTGAATCTGCTTGAATTGCTCTAGCTTTTATTTCTGGGGTTGGAGCTGACAGCTACAGAACAGCAGAATGTGAAATCCCATCCTTGCAGGGAAGGGCAGCGTGGACACATCACACCTGCAGCTGGCAAACTGGACACCTCTGCTCTCCATTGGCCAAAGCCACTTCTGTTTAGAAGCACTTAAATTTAGTTAGACTTGGACTATTTGGACCATGTTTTTCACAGTAGACTCATAAACCACAGTGTGTTCTGCTCTTTATGTTCCTGTGTCCTTGTGTTTGCATGAGAAGCTCTGAGTAGGTGGCTGTGCTTTCTCCCTCCCAGGCTCTGGCAGGGTGCTGGCAAAGTTTTTGCTGGTGCTTTCAAGACTTGCTGCACAAGGATGAGCAGGTGTATGCCCAGGTAAATGCAGCCCAGGCTCACTGACCCAGGATGGCTTCTCACTGTTGTGGCAAGGGAGGAGGTTGACTTCTGTGCTACAGCTTGTTGTATTCGCTCAGTTTAGGTGCCAAATGGCCAGGCTTCCTCCTGCTTTAATCTGTGCAAAGACCAAGTGAGAGAGCAACCAGGCTTTCTTGACCTGGGAGCTGTATGTGCAGGTGTCAGCCTACCTGATTTCTCTGCTTGGGAAGCAAGACAAGGAGAAGTTTGTGCTGCCCAGCAACAGATTGAACTGAGTGGATCCAAGGTGCTTGGAAGGACTCTGGTATCTTTGTGGGCAATGTTTCTTGTGCCAGCAGATGTCCTTAGGAGTCCCAGTGTCTTGCTGAGTACATTGCCCATGAACAAGAGAAGGTGTGTGTTCTCAAGGGAATCTTTTTTTTTGTTTTGTTTTTTTTTTCCTTCGATTTTTTGAATTCCTTTTGGACACATCTGTCTTATCAGACCATGCTACACTTCAGAATAAAGGAGCCTTTCCTCAGTGTTATCTGAGGTTCTCTGACCTAGGGGATGCTACAGCTGCACCTTCACCCTTTCAGCTTCTCTAAGTTTGGCTGCAGGATAAATCTGGTTTGCTCTGGAGTTTCATAATCATGAAATCAGCATTGATACTGAGCTGGTGGAATTTTTCAAAGAGGACAAATAGCAGTAGTCTTTCCATTTCTCTTTAATCAGATAACCTCTTCTGAGAGAGGCTGTGAGCTGGTAAACTGATAGGCAGTGGCTGAGACAGATCAAAAATGATACAGCTGCGAATTACTGATTAGTTTCTGAAAAAGCAGTTCTTTGTGGCGTGTAAAATAAATTGTCTCTGTGTGATGGTATTGGGATGCTGTTGATCATGCAATAACCATCTCCACAAGCCTGGGTTTTCATTTTAAAAGGCATCATTGTCTGTTAAATATTTGGGCATTCGTATTCCCCCTGGGTTGATCAACTGTTTGAAATGCATTATCTCACAGTGCTGCCACAATTAAAGAATGGCATGCTCAGGTGAAAGGGTTTGTCTGTTTCATAGATTGGAGAGATATGCTCAGTGAAAATGAACATCCTCCCAAGGTTAAATTAGCTATTTAAAGCTCCTCCAATTACAATCTTGGATAAAACGATTTTTTTTTTTTTTTTTTTAACATGGATAAGAGTTAGCAGAGGACAAATGACATAATTGGAGGGGGAGACAGAGACTTCATACGTGCCTTCTTCTAAAAGAGTGAGAGGGAGAAGACAATGCCAGGGAACTGCCTTCAGATCTTAGTCCTTTCTGGTTGCTTTTATCTCAAGCAGCCTTTGCAGGTTGAGAAAGAAAGAAAGAAAAAAGAGTAATTTGTGTAAAAATGTCCTGTGACTTCTCCCAGGTGTGCTATGTGGGGCTTGATGTTATCTGGCCCTCTTTGTAAAAAAAGTGACTCTCATATTGGGATATATAAATAGTCTACTTTTGCTAGCATATAGCACAGGAGAATCTATTAGATGGTGAGCTGAACTGACATATTCCTTTGTGCACAAGTTATAGCAACTTAAATAAAAATTACACTCATAGCAAAAGAATGCACTCTGTTTAAATTAGATAAGGAGATTGTGACAGAAAAAGATCATTGAATAAAGGGAGTTTTAAAGTAGCCACTGAAATAAATGCATGACTTCAAACTTTGTCCCGCCAGAATTTATTAATAAAACGCAATGAGGCTTTTGGAATACAATGAAGACCTCTTCCTTTGAAGGTTACAGTGTAATTTGTGTAATTGTGTTTGTATAATTTGACTTCAAGATCTGTCCTTGTAATTTGGTAAACTGCAGATCTTGCTGCAATCTGCTGCATTTTTCTCGTGCCTCACATTGACACATCTAATTGCTTCATAAGTATATTCTCTGTTTAAAGCCATTGCACTGCCCTCTGGACCTTGAAAAATTCATCTTCTGGTCTGTAATGATAATCTGCGTGTGGATCTTATCTGTGCAGCATCTGGCCACCTTTGCCTGCTCCCTTCCTGAGCATACCCAGCTCATTGCCATCCCGAATAACCTCGGTTTGCGACCGCACAGCTGAGGAGCGCTGACTGGGTGATGCCTTAATTTGTCCCAGCTGCAGAATGCAGGGGACAAATTGGCAGGGGAGCCAGAGCACGGAGTCACAGGCATCTTCTGGGAGCTGGCTGAGAAATGCCCCTTCCTTGTGTGTGTGTGGCACACTTTCAGCTGGTCTTGTGCTCGGTGTGCTTCCTGCTGGAGCGGGGAGGGAGCGGCTTTGGGCCAGGCAGCGATGGGTGTTGCTGTAATTCGGAATATATTATTCTAATGGTCCTCTTATTCAATGGGATTTAAACTCTTGGGTTTTCTCGATACAAAGTGGGCGCTGAAGCGTGCAGACTTCGAAAAAAGTTACCACTTGGGTGCTACTTTGTTTGCTGCTGAATTCCTTTGAAATCAACAGGCACTGCAGGCAAACAATTCACGTTGGAAGGCGTTAATGCTTTGTGTTGGGTTTGTTCACTTGGAGAGTCCGAGTTTGCTCTTGGCTGATGAAGCAGGGAGAAATTTTAAATCTGGGCTAAAAGTTCAAAACACTGCTGAGGGAGATAAAACCAAATTGGATAAGAGATGCCTGTGGGAGAGTTGAGGGCAGAGTCGTGTTGAGGAGTTGAGTCACTGAACTCTGAGTGCAGGCAAAGCTAATTTAGAGATGGGGTTTTGTTGTGTTACAGTAATTTCTCCAATGGCTTTACACAGCAGGCCCTGAAGAAATGGCTGTTGTCAAAACCATTGCAAACATAACATGTCTTTGAATCTTAAAATTACAGGGTTTTTTTTCTAATTTAGGAAAGACACCTCTTCACATATGTATTGATTCTTAAATGAATGGTATGAGACTTGAAAAGAAACTGTGTAATTTACAACTTATTTCTGCGTCCTTGGATTGAAATATGTGTAGAGTTCAGAGCAGAAGACGTTGAGTGAAGTTATACAAGCTTAATAAAAATAAACCTATACATGACTTTGCATAAATGGGGGAAAAATCAAAGGACTAACGAATTTGCATAGATAACATTTGAATTGTTAATTCATATTGCACTTCATTGCAAGGATGTAATTTTTAATTAAGAATAAAATGTGGTAGATATTTTAAATGGGAAATTATTATAATTGCAGATGGAAATTGAGGTAATGAGAACTGGTTTAATTAATTGTTAACATTTTTCTATTTTTTTTTTTAAGGCTTGTGGTCTGTGGACATGACATTTGTTTTGTAGATATGTGTATTTAAACATAGAATGATTAAGGCATGAAATGTTGGCAGCAAACACAGTTTTGGTCTTAAGTTGTATGTATTGCTTGAAAGGCTCTGGAGGGATGGACTTTGGGCTTATTAGACTGATTTTGATGTTTCTAGGATTGGTATGAAACTGAGGTATAAAAACTATTTCCAAAATGTCCTTTATAAGCCATAATTATCTTTCACTGTGGATTTCACAGATGATGCAAATACTTCACTGGAGAAATTGAGGTCGTGTTTGTTCCCAGTAACCTTTGCCTTTAAAATTCCCCATTGATGAATCTGACAGCATGAACCTGAATTGAACTCCCCAATATTTTGTTGCTCTGTTGTGCTCAGTCTGTGATTTACCTGGCATGGCCCTTCAGGAAGCTGTGGGCAGCTCTTGGTAGAGCTGAGCAGATCCCTGCCTGCCAGGGAGGGAAGGAGAACCTGAGTGAGCAGCTCCTGACATCAAAAACCCTGCATGTGTGTGGGAGGGTTCCTCCAGCTCCACAGAGCAGTGAGTACAGGCAGGCAAAGAGAAGATGGTGCTGCTGGGGCAGAGGAGCTGCAGGTGTGTGTCAGAGCAGCCCTGCTGCTTTGGTGTTCACACACAGCCACTGCATGCTCCCACTGCTGGAGAAAGTCCTTTGGTCCCATGTGCAGCACCAGACTGTGGCACTTTATCATTTCTTCTTGCCAAGGTCTCTGGAGGTTTACAGCCCTCTGTTTAGGGAAATGCAGTGTGAAAACCTACAGCACAACCATTTCCTATTCACATAGCTGTGATGCTGAGGTAAAGAAAAATACTTGAGTAGATTCCTTAGAAGAGAGGAACTTCTGCCATTTGGAAACTTGGTAAACTTATTTATCAAGCTTAGAGCTCTGCGTTCAAAAACGATTTTGAAGTGAACAAAATTAGTGTTGCCACTTACGTTAAGAAGCACGTATGAAGTCTCTGTCATCTTTGGTTGCAGAGGGACTTGGAGAAAACTACAATTAGCACTAATTGGCGTTGTGTCTGAATCTTCTGTCTGTTGGTGTGAGAACGGACCCTTGAAATGATTGGCAGGAACTACCTGCCTGCTCTAATTCCCTCAAGAGCTGTTCTGTTGCATTGCAGCACATCACAAATGAAATGAGTGTTTACCAGGAGCAGCCAGCTAACACGTGCCTGAATTATCCCTGCAGCACAGATGCTGAAACTCGGGGCCAGTTACTGAATGTGCTGGGTACTGGTAGCTGTAATAATGATGGAGTACATTTTTTTTTCCCTGAGAAGTCCAGAGTTTTGACTCCTGCAGGCTTCATCACTCTGTGATGTGCCACAGAATGGGTGGAAGGGATTTGGCACACCAAGCAGTTGCCTGACCTTTTCAGTATGTGGGGGTATTTTTAAAAGAATTTTGGATTTTTTTTGCCTTCTCACTTGGAAAGCAGCATTGCACCTGAAATCTAGCTTGTTATCCGTGTTGGTCATGGGGAAAAAATTGCCAAATTAGATAAAAACTACATATGTAGAAAGACACATCCCTGCTTGGTTTTGGGTAAATATAATGGAAACCTCAAGAGTAAACTAATATTCAGTAAAATGATAAAAGAATTTACTTGAATGGCAATGTAGTGGGGTTTTTTTTCCCATCTGAAGTGTGCAACCAGAGATATGTATGTTAATGTCACTAGGGTAATACACAGCTGATAGCAGTGCAGTCATTTGCATTTCTTCCCCTTACCTTGTGTTTCTTTTTCTTCCCCTGAAGCACATGTGTTGGGAATTGAAAATGTAGTTTGCCTATTTTACACTGGCAGTAATCTTTCAGTTTTTTTAATGTAAAAAATGAGTCCACAAACATGAACAGCTACTGATGTATGGGGCTATTGATGGAAATTGAATTTGCAAAGGGAAAATGGGATTTGGTTGTAGTCTGAAATGATAATGATGTAGCCCAAATGGATTTGTAATGGTCATTCATTCATTTTTTTTCTGCAATTTTGTGATTTGACTAAACATTTATGCAGGTGACTGTGAAAGTAGTCCAGGTTCACTGTGTGTAGGAGTAACTAGCTAATGGCAAATAAAAGTATGCAAAGTCTGAGCTTGAGCCTGTGCCCACAGACTTCAACAGGGGAAGGATGGGATGCTGTGATTTATTTTACTAAGAAGGGAAAAGTGATTGGGGTAGTGCTTCTTTGAGATCTCAGAAATAGTGAAAGCAAAATGTACTTTGACATAATTCTTAAAAATATATGGATTTGTAATATCAACCTAGTGAGTGCTTTATGTAGCACAACCAATGTATGAGAGACTTTGCACCGTGTCTGGATGAGCACAGCCCTGGCCCTGAAGAATTTCCAGTCCAACTGTGATTAAACTACTGTGCATTACATTGAGCTGCTGGGTTAGCTGCTGTGTCCCTGTGAGCTGTACCTGGGTGACAATCCCCACCAGCCTGGAGTCTGAATTTGGGGCTGCCAGTGCACTGCAGAATGTTGGGGTTTTTTTATATCCTGGGTGCAGTTTTGTGTGCCTGATGATAACATCTGTATTGTTCTGATTTCAGTGGAGCTCTGTCTTCCCTCCTGTGGAAGCAGAAGAATGGCATGCCAGTGTTCATATGGTCAGAATAAACTGGTGGTGACAGGAAAATGATAATTTAATGGTGTGGATGGATTTTTGGCTTTGTTTTTGTCTTGTTTCTATTTTTTCCTTCTTTTTATAGACCAGTGAACGTCACACTTGTAAACTGCCTTCCATTTTAACCAGAGTATAGTCCTTGTTAAATGTTGTATAATTTAAAAGTATGAATAGAAGTAATTAGGAGTATGAGAAAAAGGGCTTCTGGCTTTATAAATATATCCCTTATTATAAATTTTTTCCATTTAAAATCATTACAGCCAGTGGTTGAGATGCAAAGGCCCATGCAATGGACTCTGATGATTCCTGTGGGTCCCTTCACGTGCAGAACATGCTGTGAATCTGCTCTGCAGCTGCAGAAGACAAAAAGGGAGCATGTGGGGAAAACAGGGCACTGATTTTCCTGTAGTTAATATTTGCCCCTGTTTTCATCGTGCCACTGATTAAAGCTGGAGCTCTCTGAGCAAGAGCTTGGCTTGAATGCTCTGGAGCCCTTGTGGGGCAGTGCTGGGGGAGCGGGGCCGGCTGGAGCCGCAGGAAACCGCCCATTGTGAGCAGGATCCCTCAAGTATTTCCTGCAGTGTAATGTAACTTCAGCTGTTTTGGCTACAGGCCTGCTGCCTTTGTACTTCTTGAATTTTCTTTTTTTCTTTTTAAATTTTTTTTTTGTAAGCACTCCATGGAATGGTCCCGATGCAGAAAAGGCTATGAGCATCATAAATCTGTTTATTTTAATTGGCTTTGCTACCCTGAGAAGCTCAGGGCAGAGAGAGCCAGGTGGCTCAGAGGATTGTGGGTGGGGTTTGGTTTGTTTAAATACCAGTATTGGGAAGCTGCTGGTTTGTATTAGAACCAAGTGGGCTGGGTTGGTTGGACATCCCATTTGGGTGGACAGTTTGGGGCAGAGACTGCTCCCCTGTCAGCATCTGCAGACCTTTCCAGAGCCTGGAGTACTGCAGCTCTATCAACAGCATAAAGGGACAGCACTTCTCCCTATCTCCTTCCTTTGTGAATGACAGCAGCTTCTTTTTGTTGTTGTTGTTTATCATAATTTAGGATTGGCTGCTAAACAGGCTGATTTCCTCCCATGATATAGTAATTCATGTTTCTGAAGCAGAGGTCTGAAACTACCCAGACTGTGATATCACAGAGTGGGTGAGGTTGAAAGGTTTGCACCAATTCACACCTTCAACAAAATTAATCTCAGAGGGAGGTGAGCCCCTAGAAAGTAATTTTGGGGTTTCACCCTGGTGCAGTGAGTGCTGTGAAAGGCCAGGTGGCAGCAGCTGTGGAGAGTTGTTGGCTCAGGGTTTGTGGGGTCCCTTGGGCAGCAGCAGAGTTGCAGGCATTGATGGATGCCTTGAGAACTCGCAGGTAAAACCAGCCTGTGGGCAGCCTGTGTGACATTTTGACTTTGTGCTCAAGACAGACAGATAAATGTGGATAGAACCATTGTGTTGTTGACTTTGGAGCAGGATCCTTTAGCTGATGTAGGAGAGACTCCTACTTCATACTGTTACATTTCATACTCTGTGCCCAGCTGGGTGTGTGAGGTTGCAGCCATCAGTACTTTTGGTTTGATGCTGTGTACTTTTTATGTTGATTCAACAGCCCATTTTTATTTCTTGGCTTTAACTCAGGATCATGCTTAAACATGAACTTAACTTGAATTCTTTAAGTGGGTTATTGAATTGGAGCCAAAATGGTGAAAGTGAGAAGTTTCTCACTAAACAAGTACATTACTGATTTTTTGTTGATTTTTTGTTTGCTTGTTTTGGTTTTTTTTTTCAAAAACTGTAAGTAAATTTTTTATGAAGCCAAGTAGGTGATTTATTGCTTGATGTTTTCCTTTTAATCTGCAAGAAGCTTATCTGTTGCTCTTACAATTTGCTGCATGTACAGCTCAAATGTCCTTTCACACTGCAAAGGCAAGGAAATTGATGCATTAGTGCATCCAAATTTCCTTAGGTCCAAGTCCTGTGAAGTCTCTGGTTTGTTCTGGGTGAGGTTATTTTCTGTCCTGTCTCCTACAATTCTGTAGAGGTTCACACTGCTGCAGCTCCATTATGAAATGTTTTCCTGATACTCTATTAATTAAAGATGGAATTGTCAAATGTAGCCCAGTAATGTTTTGGTTGATCAATGGGAGTATTTTTTGTAGTGTATCTATGTATGTGCAGATGTTTGATTTGAAGGCTTTTGTTCAATGGCTCAGCTGTTTTACTGGAAGTACCAAGTATTTTTTGTCTTTTCCTTACTTAGCACCCACATAAAACATAATGTTCACGGAACATTTATGGTAGCAATCCATTAAGAGGAAGACGGAGGTTTTCCTCTAAAGAGAATCTGCAAAATGTCTTGCTGAAATGAACCCTGTTTGCCAGCTGTTTTGTCTGCATTATTGCTGCCTCATACTGCAGGTTTGAAAGGTCCCTGTGATGTAATGCAATGATAGCAGTGTGCAAAGCAACCCGAGTCAACAGGAGAGCAGTATCTTCCTAAAGCTTGTGACATATTAGTTGTGTGATCTCGGGTATGAGGGAGATGGAAAGGGCAAGGGTTTGCTGCAGATTCTCTTGAAGGCATGTGGAGTTCTTGAAGCAGTAATAAATGGCAGATTGGAATTGATCTCGGTGAGACTTCCAGTGTTAACCAGTGTTATGGAAGTAAATGACTTCAGGTTTGTGGGCGCTTCACCAAATGGATCATGTTGTGTCATGGTGTCAAGGAACAGCTTTACCTGAAGGTTTCAGCTATTTCTGGGCCTGTCTGGAGTGCCTCTAGAACAGTCAGCTGAACTGTAATGAATGATTGAATGACTATTTGTGCTTATACACACACACACATCATCCTAATAGAAGAGATAATGTTCTTGAAGACAAGATTAAGGAGTTGGAGGAGCATTAAAAGCAGAATTATTTTTTTCTAAGTGAAGGGGAGATGAGTATTTGTTATTAAAATGTTAAAATAATAATTAATACTGCTAGGAAGTGGTGGAAGAAAAACTGTCTGGTTCAGCTGGTACAGATGAGCAGCTTTAAAACCACAATATGCCATGAATCACTTCCCTAAAGTGACAGAATTGCCTGGAAATAATAGAAATATTATTGTGATGAGTTGCTACCAGTGATGATCCTGTTGGCTTGGGTACTTTTCAGAGAACAAAGGGACAAATGTATTTATATATGCTCTTGTGCAGTGGAGGGCAACTGACTTTGTGGCTGCTAGATGGACATGGTGATAGGCTGAGATAAGCAGCTCTTTGAATACAGAGCCTGCACACAGAGCCTTGGGCAGATTTACCACCAGCCTAATCAGGCACATTTCTGCTGAAGTCAGGGTAGTTGTGCCTGTTTTCACTGCTTCAGTCCCTGGCAGGTGGTTTGGTTTGGGTGTGCAGGTATTGGCTGTACTGAGTGGGGACATTCTTGGTGCTCTCTGAAGCTGAAATACCACTGAATTGCACCGTGGGTTTCTGTGAACCCATATACCCTGAAATAGTTACATGGAGAAGGCAAGTTTGTGGCAAATAAACATGGGGGATTTTTATAAACAGTGTTTTCAGTTTGTTTTGTTTTTAATTTCTTGTGAATGTACAGTCCATAGGAGATAATCTAATAGTCATGCCCAGCATCATTATTACCCCAAAATCTCTTTCCTGCACTTCTGTTTTTCACAGGAAGGCTCAGAGGTTTAATCTACTTGTCCTAGCAATTGCTCAGAAAGCTCCAATGAACGTTTTTTTTTTAAAGTATGATGTACTAAGTAGGTTATATGTTTTGCTAGGCTCTATAATTTCTAGAGGAAAGAATTTTAATTTTGTGAGTTCCCAAGTGCTTAAAATGTCCAAAAGATGATAGAGAAGTGCTTGGTTTTCTAGGGAAGGATAGAACTTAGTGTATTATCTTCCATGGATGAATAAAGCTATTCTATTTTTGTTCTGCTGCACTGGTGTTAAATTCATGAAATGCAAATCTGGAGGGTGCGTACTGTGAGTATTTGCCTTAACCCTGGAAAAGAAGAGCAGTTTATTACTAAGCACAGGACCATTTTTCAAGGTGTCGGTTTACATTCCTTTTGCTTACTAATGAACTATGGAAATTGGTTACTAATGAGCTATAGAAATGGAGATTCTGCCTTCTCCCAAGAATGAAAGTGTTCTCCACACAGTAGGAAAAATGACTTGCCACAAGTTGTGGAGAATACAAGCTGTTCAATATATTGCTTTTATGTTCTAGAGGGTCAAAACGCCACCAGCTCCCAACTTTGCTGTCACTGCCTGCAGTTTTCTTCTAATAACTCTGAGAAGTTTCTTTGTCACCAATGCATAAATCCTTAGCACTTTAATAAGCAGATTCCTGCAAATAGAAATAATAAGCCAAGAGATACTGAATCAAAACGGAACCTGGGCAATTTAGGCTTGCTTGGAAATGCTGTATTTCTAAACACTGGCTGCTGTACATCAATCCTTGTGTGCTCTGTGACATTTGAGAACACAGGCACTCCAATGTCTGATTTCTTTCTTTTAATGCTTGAGCACAAAAACCAGGGAGACAAGATCTATGAAGTCTGTAGGAGGAGGCAGAATGAGAATTTTTCCAGCCGCTTGCAAATCTGCTGGAGATGAAACTCTCAGTTTTGAAAAGAGATTAGGCAAGAGCACCTCCAGTTGTGTATATGAATTTCAAGTCTCATGAGCTTGAAGCCAGTAAGTTTATGTACAAATAAAATGCTAACCCACCTTGTGGATGTTGAGTGTGTGTTTGTATGCACACATGCATGCAATAATACACAAAGGCTTTGGAAGGATTGTTATTTTTATACTCAAAGAGCCATGAAGTATTTGGTGGTTGGGAAGAAACTAAATATAAACAGAAATGGAAACCATTTCAAGTGCCTTGTTGTACACCCTTCAAAACCAAGCATTCTTTCCAGAGGAACATGAGTGTATGTTTTTTCAAAAGAAAATTCCTGGTTAGAGGGACTAGAAAGCATAAATAAAGAAGGGAAAATTACATGAAAAAACACAAACAAGGCAGCAGCAGTAAAACTACTCCTAAGGGAAGGTAATTGTCAGTTAAGAAGTACAGGACAACTGATTTACACTTAATGACAAGAAATATTTTGAATTCATTGAGACAAACCAAATATGAAACATTACAAGCAAGAATGGCAAATTTGCCAATGTTCCTTCATCTATATGGTTCTAAATGAATGTCTGTTTTGTAGTGAGAGGGGAACCAGCTGCTGTGTTTCCACATTGCAAGAATAATGACATGACTTTGCTCCAGTACATTTTAAGACACTGAGAAATAGGAGATGATCAGAGAACAATCCTTGCTTTCAGGTGGCTGAAATATGGATGATAGTGATGGCCTGAGATCCATTCCAGGCAAACTAGGGAAAAGTGGATGTGGTAAGCAGTAAATACTGTGAGTAGAAGGCTGTAATGTAATTCAGACCATTGCTGTTCTGTGGGACCCAGTCAGGCTTCCTGCTGTGGAGCTGCACTTTTGACTGAAACACAGTGATGGGACAATCTCTCATTTCTGTTAGGTATTTGATTTATTTCCATGTGGCACTTTGGAAAAGAAGGCAAGGTAGGAGAGGAGCAATAGCTAAAATGGGGCAAATTCCATTCCAGAACACCTAGCCCATGTATCCCTGCTGGGCTGTAACATTTGGGTGCTGGCCCAGCAGCCCTCTTGTGATGTTCCTGGGGCAGCAGGATCAGATTCTTTCCCTAGAAATGGGAATTCACAGGTACCCTTTGCCCTGTCCATGAGTAGAAAGAGTCAGTGCAAGAGGAAGCCAGGGCCAGTGCGAGCACCATGGGTTTGTTTGTTTTGCCAGCGTAATACTGTCAAAGCTTTATTGAATGAGCTGACTTGAGGCTGTTGATATAGTTCAGACCTTGGCAGCTCTCTAATCTCCTTGAAGCTTTAGTGTTTGATTGCATTCGTTTGCCCTGCAAATAGTCAACTGTGTAAGTTATCTCAAAGTGAGAATATATTTTGAGCGTGTATTTATAATGGACAAGGTTCACAGGAGTGCAGAGACCTTGTAAGGCACACGAGCTTGTTTTTGAATATGCAGTGAAATACCGAGTCCTGCTTCCTGAAACCCATCAAACCATGTGGTTACAAGAATCCTTTGGACACTCAGCTTTAATTATTTAATGGTTTGTGAAATTACTGTCTGCCTCTTGTTGTCAGGTCACTGCTTTGTTTGATGTTGGTATTACAGGGTGGTACTCTATCTGCTTTACGTAAAACAACATTTTTTGTCATTGTTGGAGGAGAGAGAGATGAGATACAGGAAGTGTGGGGGAGTTTTTTTTTTTTTAATTAACTGGTTGAATTTTGTTGCATTCTTTCACAGGCAGGGTAATGCGCTCAAGAAAACAAATGCACGTAGTCTGTTCCTCATTGATAAAATATTTGCTTTCAACTGCATGATAGCTGAGGTACAATGTGACTTCTGCAGCTGAGGACCTGTAAATAGTTTCATTTCAAATGTCCCCTCCTAGGGCATTATATCTTACTTTGGGTACCAATTTGACGAATCTGTGTTTAGTGGAGAATAGCATCTCTGAGAATCTGGGCAAAAATATGTTTGCTGCTTTTTGACACTATAAAAAAATATATGTATGCTTTAGGAAATGCAACTTTTTTCCCCCCCAGATGTTTCTGTTCCAGTCTGGTGTGGGGCACAGTTGTTCAAACTGCTGTGCTTAAAAGAGTGGGGGGATTAACTAATGGAAAGGTGTGGGAGGATGTCTACGTCCAAAACTCTAAATGTAGCGTGCAGTTAAATTTCTGTGGTTATTTCTCACTCTGCTGTAATAGGTCATAAAAGCTGCTGATCAATAGTACAAGCAGGTGATTAGCAGTTTTAGCTCTCTACACTTCCTTTAATTTGGTTGATGCAGTCTGCTGAAAATAGAAGGATCCAGGACAAGGGTAGTGGTGGAATGAATGAGGGAAGGGGAAAGCAAGATTTGGAGTATTTTTGTGACCTGGAAGTAATACCAAAGGCATGTAAATTGTCAGATTGGAACTTGTTGCATTTTTATAACCAAAAAAAAAAAAATCACTTGGTTACTGAGGATCACTGGATTTGCCAAGATCAGTCAATGAAGCATTAAAAGAAATTTTTGCTGTTTGAAGACAGCGATTCATTGCACCAGATTGTATAAAGGAATCATTATCCCATTGATGACATTTTTGTCAAACACCAAGGATTTAAGTTCCTGCTTCATGCCTCCTGATAGTGCAGTTAGAAACTTCTTCTTTTCAAGCAGTGTGTATAGGTGTCAAAATTCAGCTGAAAAGGTCGTAAAAATTAATTGAACAGAAGCAGTAATGTGAGGACTGTCCAGAACAAGCTTTCTAAATTGCAGCACAACTTGAAACGGCATTGGATTGCCCTGCTAGAATATTTTTCTACAGGTCTAAAACTCACAGGTAGTTCAGGTTGTGGTGGTGCATTCTTCAGTGCTCCTGTTCTGCTTTGGCACTAATTTTGGCACGAATCTTTTAAATATATATAGAATTCATCTAAAGACTATGGTGCCATGCAGATAGAGCAGGCGAAAAAGCCCCTTTTGTCCAGATTGCTTTAATGTTGCCTCTTGCACGTTTCAGTTTGCAGCCTTAAAATAGCTTTCAAATATAGCTTTCTGAATGGAATACATAAATAAATGCACTCTTCCTTTCCCAGAGGGGCAGGAAGGGTGTGTGTGAGTTTAACTGTTTCATAATTCTTTCTCAGATGAGTTACTGACACAAAACAGTACTTCCCCCCTGCCCTATACCGGAGCTGAAAGAAACACTTCTTGGTGGAGCACGTGGTTGTATCCTGAAGTGATTAAAGACCAAGTTCAAAACTCCTCTTTCTCCCCAAGGAAGTAGAAGTTCAAATTAACACTGAAAGTTTGGCAAGTATAGAAATGCAGAAAGCCCTCAGGAAAGTTCTTGTATATTATTAACCTGTTTCAGAATTGCAGTCCTGTCCTTACCTCCAAGACCATTCCTTCAGCAGCCTGGGAGGCAGATGTGCCGACCCTCCTGCTGGATGGCTTTTCTCTCATTGCATTTTCAATACTTAAATCCCTGGAAGTGAAATGGTTTTTGGAACATGTGAATTTCTACTGCTTAAAAATAAACTAAGCCAACATAAAACGTTTATTTCAGTTTTGCAACCCCGATTTATCTGGTAACTTTCTCCTTTTTTTCCTTTCTCTCTTCTTTCTGAATGTTCCAGGTTTGGTATTACAGACAATTTAAATTCCTTTCCCTCCTAATAATCTCTTGCTTGCACATACAAGATAACAGCCATATATATGGTTTTGCTGGATTGCTAAATTGACAAAGCACCAGAATAAACAGCAGTGTGTTGCGAGAAGAATTAGCTGATGTTTAACCTTCTTTTTAATTTATTCAGGTTCTTTTGCTCTGCCTGGCTCTAGTGAAAGCAGCCTAGTTGCCTCAGATCCTTTGGTGGCATGCAAACCGATTACACCAACCCAGCAAGATGAATGCTGGGTGTAACCGAGAGAGCCTAGAGCCAGAACATTTGCAGGATTTTTTCGGCAGCCATCCAGGGGGAACCTGTTCAGTAATCTGCGAATGTGTAATCCTTTTAATGCGTCAACTTTGTTAGAACACATTAGTGTCAAATGTTAAGTGTAATATCTTAGTCTGTGAAGCATATTGCTGAAACAAAATTAAACTGGAAATATAATGTGGTGATGGTGGGAGGAAAAAAACCTTGTGAAATCGTTTGGAGATGAATCTGGATTAGCTTTGTTAGCTGTTCTCCATCACCCTGTAAATGGAAGTGGTGTTACATTTCCGTGAGAGTGTTTGACCTTTACCCTGTTGGTAGCTGCAGGAGACCTTGTCTGGTGTGAACTAACTTTTTGTTGCCATCTAAGTGACTGTATTGAGTTTTCTTGTTCATCTGTTAATTCATACTTTCAGTGAATTCTGATATATTACCCATAGAAATTTGACTGCTTTATGGAGGTGCTTGGTTGTTAAAGGCTTCAGTGAGAGCAATGTCCTTCTCCAGTGGGTGCAAGGAAGCCTGAGAGGCTCAAGCTGTTACAACTCTTTAGAACTGTGTGCTTCCAGCTTGGTGTGGTTTTTGGAAGTGAAAAAGTAATGTTCCTCTTGGTCTGCAGACCTTTCCTTCCTCTGTAATTTTAAACCCATTTCCTCCCCCTTTCTCCATGAACAATCCAAAGTGCAGAACATTTTTATTTTGTTGGTTTTTTTGGTTTTTAGTTTTGTTTTGTTTTTTTTTTTCCCACTGGCTACAGGGTGGGGATGGGAAAGCGGGGGATGAGCGTCAGCACAAGAGGTGCAGCCAGGGGCCAGAGCCACCTGCGTCACCAGTGTCCTGAGCTGTGGGACTGTTCTTTCTGCCCCTTCCTTGATTTACTTGATGAGTACCCAAACTGTGTCTGGGCTGAGCTGCTGACAGGTTTTATACAGCTTGAGGATAGCTGTCCCCACCATGGCATCCTCCGAGCTGCTTGTGTCTCCCTGGAGGTGCTAGATGGACACAGAATCTTTAAAATCAGAAGGATTTAATACAAATCAAAGCTTGCTTGGACTCAAGTAGCAGGTTGGATGATGGTTTAATGCTGCATCCCTCAGCTCTGGGCAGACACTGTAAATCTCCAACTTGCTTCAATTGCCTTATGCTGCTCCTGAAACATCCCAACATTTTCTCTTAAACTCATCAGTGCTTTGACATTAAATATTTCAAGTGGGTTTTGTTGAACAGAGTGTAGCTTTTTTTGCATGTTCTTCTTAAAGGTTACTTCTTGTTGGAATGAAATGGAAGGTTGGGAGTTCTTGGCAGATGTTATGATTAAATCTGACTGGTTGTAGGCTCCTTCCTCCCCCAGCTCCCAAATGTAACATTTGGGATGATGAATAGCAGAATTTATGCGTGAGTTTGGTAGCTCTAATTGTTCAGGTTTTGTGTGTGTATGCACGAATAAACTGGTTTCCTGTGAGCAAAAGCTGCAAAACTGATGGTTTTCTCTGGCTTGTAACTGTGTTTAACATGTCCATAAGTCCCTTCACGTGGGAGTGTCCTGGTAATTGTGAATGAATAGTTTAATACTTGACTTGAGTAGGCTCAGCTGGAGAGAAATCACATAAAGGACCTGATGTGTGTTAAGTCTTGTCTTTTCTATCTATTTGGTGGATGAATTTTATGCACTTACACATTTCAGCTAGATTGTGTTCTTTTTAAGTGCAGGAACTAGATATTACTAGATCTCGCCAGTTCTCGTTATTTCTATTTATTCTCACAGTGAAATGGCCTGCTATCAGGCTCATGTTGACCTAGATGTCTAAAATGTGCCTGTTTTGCCTCTGGCTCTTCAGCCTTCAATCTGTACAAACATTGTTAAATCAGGAAAAGCCTGAGTAGTCCACCAACTGCTAATACATTTGATCATCTTTCATGTATTTGTATACATCTAAAGTTGGCAGGATATTGTGGAGAAATATCTTTTTCTTCTCTGGTTTTTAATTTAATTTCATGCTGTCTAACGAAAATTAAATCAATGCCCCTATGTCTAAGCCCTAGGAATAAACCTTATTCATATACTTAAAAACAAGACTTCATGAAGTTTTGTATGTGTGTGAGACTTACAAGTTCAGATCCAGTGAAAATTGGGTTCTTCTTCCAAGGAAAGTCCAGGACTCTCAAATTCTCAAAATTGAGTCATACTCTGTGCATTAATAACATTGAAGCCTACATAGACTTAAAGGCCTCAAATACATAGTGTTTTGTTTTGTTTTGTTTTAGTTCTTGGGCTTTTAAGATGTGTTTTCAAAGACAATTGCACTTCTTTCACGTGATACAAAATCCTACCAGTGTCACTTATGTGAGTGTAGGGTTTGGAGTGGTACGTGGTGATCACAGAAAATAGCAAGGTCCTTTTTCCTTTGTGAAAAAGACAAAACCTCCCTGCCCTCCTGGTCCTGGCACACAGGCTGGGGAGGTGAGCAGGTACCTCCTCACGTTTTTCATTGGTTTCATGTAGAACCAGCAAAGCTGTTTGCAGCCACTGCAGGCAGCTCCGAATGCCAGCAGAGATTTCTTGGGTGAGCTCTGTGGAGAAGAAACCTTTAGCTATGTTCTATTAACAATACTATACTCTTGCAGTAAAAGGAATTATTTGGGGCAGAAGTCCATTATTTCTGGACCAGTTTCATTTAAAGTTACTTGTTCACCTTTGAACTGCTATTCATTGCCCGGTGGCTTTGCAAAGGAGCAGCCAAGGCTTACTGCAACTTGAAAATAATTTAAAAAAAATCCTGCATCTCCATTTGTGACCTCAGAGTGGAGAAGGTAGGCAGATGCCAGATTGATTCAATTTTCTTCTTGGGTAAATATTGATACTGAAACATGTTTTATAAAGATCTGCTGAAATTCCTAGAAAAAATGTCTACCTCCAATAGATTGTTAGTGCCCTGACCTAGAAGAAGATAAAGTACTATTAACATATTATTTACATAAAAAAAATGAGCTGGCTGGGTACAGCAGATTCCAGTGTTGTCTCTTTGCCTGGAGCACTGCAAAGGCTGCTAATGTGGCTTCAGTACTGCTGCTGCCACAGTTCTGGGTCTGACAGTCCGAACTGAGCAGGATGTTTGCAGTTGTCAGAATGACAGTAGACTCAACATTGCTTTGTCTTTTTTTATACAGCTACAGTCTATATTTAGTGATCTTGAATCCTAGTTAGCAAGCAATACTGTTTAAAACAAAGAAAAAGACAAAAAAAAGAAAAAGCTCTTTTCAACAACTAAGATAGGTCCTGGCCTCTCCTGAGCTCTAGAGCGAGGCAGGTACAGCTGAGCAAGGTCAGGGCTGGTAATCATTGCTTCAGTATTTGAAATAGCAAACAAAAGCCCCTGAGTGATGAAGCAGGATTCCCACCTGGAGTTGATCATGCTGTCTCTTTTCCTTCTCACTCAAGTATTTGTTTAGCTTCTAATTACAATGGTTCTAGGGAAATAGTATATCATTCTTAGTCATTAAGTGTGAGGTAGAAACCGTAGCATAAAGAGATTTTGTTACTGCCTTCAATGAACACAGAATTTGCTTTGTTTCTTTGTGCTGTGTTAAAATCTGTGAAGAAGATCTCTGCTGGTAGGCACCAATGTCCCCTGTGTTGGTGCACATGAAGCTCCAAGGAAGCTGCCATTTCAGTGAGGAGCCAAACCCATCTGATTCTTGTTAGAAGTATGGCCAGACCCTTCCGATGTTACTGCTTCAGCAGGTGCTGCTTGAAATGCTTCTGTTCTTCAGGATGCAGAGGATGTGCTTCTGGGAACATCTGGCTGACTGTTTAGAAGATGCCAGTGATCCAAGAGCTTGAATGAGATGTCCTTTTGGGTAAATCTGTGCTCATTATTACTTTAATATTAATAGAACGAGACAATGCATGAAATCCTGGCTCCAGCATCCTGGATGGCAGAATGCCCGCTGCTTTCTGTATGCCTGGGCTTTTTTCCTTCCATGTCTTGGTTGCCATGACTTCTTTTTATTCTATCAGTGCTGCAATGAACTGTTCAAGGAAAGGAGAAAGCAAGCAAACTCACATAATTTAGGCTGTCACCCTGCAGTCATCCTGCATGGCAGCTGGGGGAATGTGACACTTGAGTGTTCACGTACCTTGACGGTGAACTGGGGCCCAGAGACCTCTCCAAGAGTGTGCTCAGTCAGTGTTCATCCCCAGAGTTCTGTTACTCTCACTTCCCTCCTGCCTCTGCCACGGCAAATTAGAAATTACTCTGCTGAAGTTAAAGTAACTAAATTAGTGTTAAGTGAGAAGAGATTTAAAATTGTGCCTCTTGATTTTAAACTAATAAAAATAACAAAACCAAAGCGTGCTTTGGGTTTTTTTTTTTAACACAGTTCTTTGAAAGATAACAGTTCTGGCATTTGCAACTGAGAGTAGGAGTTTTCCTGTTAAACCTTACAACAGGCTCAACTTCACCTCCCTCAGATGTCAAGTATTGTCAAAACTGAAGGTCAGAGATCAGTGACATTTACAACAGAGAGTACACAGAGCCTGTATTAATGACAAAATATGCTCCATCCTTTTTTTTTTTTGTTGTGGGCACATGTGAGAAATATTTGGCCACAATGAGGATTGCTGTTGTGCCATTCAGTTAACACACTTTTGCTAGGCTCACTGGGCTTCCTACTGTTGTGTGATTTTTGAAAGTACTTATTGCTGCAAGTAAATGTAAGCTGTTTCAAAACAAAAATATATAACCTTTTATTAACTCCTAACCATTGAAAATAATGCAAGATGCCAAGGTAATTTGACCTCTGACTTCCCTTGGAGCATAGATTTTGGAACCTGTACCTCTTGCTGCTTTGCTCTTTATTATTTGCTCTTTGCTTTTTATTTGTGTGACAAGTTTGCACATCTAAGCTTCTATTCTTTACTGTAAACTATATTGAAATAACAGAACCAGCATTTTCAAAGTTCACAGGGATTCAGCAGTCGAAAGGTTTTGTGTGTGGAGCATGGTGGCATCACTCAATGGTAACATTTACTCTAATGATGCAGACAAATTGTGCTTGCTCTTCTCTCTGTATATACATTTATATTTCTTCCCTGCTGTGCACAATTTTAGCGCCTGATTTATCAGCCTCAATTACAGTGGTAAAGCTTGATCTCTTTTCCTACATCACTTCTATTTGCAGCCAGATGGGTGCATTGGCTGCCATGTTTTTTAAAAACCAAAAACACTCAGCAGCCCATCTGGAATCTCGGTTGGCGTTGGCCAAAGCCAGCACCGAGCAGAGATTCCAGATAAGTGCCAGCAGCAACACATTTCTCACTTTAAAAAAAAAAAAAAAGCGTCATTTTCTTTCAGTTCTTGAGCTGCTGCTTAAGCTGGAATCAAAAGCTGTGTCAGGTCCAAAAATACAAAAGCATTGCAGCCTTAGTGGAGATGCTCTCTGAAAAATTCAGGGATTGCTCTCCGAATCTGCTGCGGATCCTGCAGCTTTCTGAGGAGGCTGTGGTTTTGCTGCACTGAAATCTGGGTTGCAGAATGTGCAGGAATTTGCACTGAGCTCTGGTGTAGTGAATGCTTGTACCACTGAGAATGAACTTGGATTGTGTGGGCTTCTACATGGAATATACTAGCACAGCTGGGAATCTGCTTACAACTTTGGGTGGCTTCCCCAAAGTAGAAATGATTAAAAGTGAGGAGGAGTACACTTGAGAAGTCTGACCATTGAGCTCTAGAAGCAGTTGTTCAGTATGGAGCTGCAAATATCTTTCTGCTTCCCAAGTTACTGACAGCATATGCACAGATCTTTATGGTGATATATTAAGCATGGGAAGAATGTAGGGGAAAACCAAACAAAAAATTCCTCCCCCCCAATATCTTGCATGTGGAGTAGATATTATGTTTATCTTGGACTCTGCCTGTGTGATAGGAAGAGCAAAAAGCATGCCTTGACTTTTTAATTATTTTTTAAGTAAATACTCTTTGATCATAGTTAATTTCTGCAAAAAGACACATGACAAGAGTGGGAAGCACTCCAGGACCTAGTTTTGAATTTCTTTCTGCGTGTTTTTGCTTTTATTTTTAATGTAGAGAAAAATAAGAAGCTTTATTTCGTAGGTCAAGAGAGAAAAACTGGCCTACCTGAGAAGGAACTCTGCCTGGCAAGAGAGGGAAAGCAAGGAAATCCCATCCAAAGTGCAATTACTGTAGTTTTGCTTTTGGATCTCAACAGGCTACTTCAACATGATTTTGGAGGGAAAGAGATGGTAGGCAAATTTAGATTAGTAAATAGCTGTGTTAAGAATTCAGATTCCTGGGAGTAGTTCTTTCTTTAAACAAACAAAAAAGCTAAACCCAAAAGCCCAATAAGAACAAGGATTTGGTTTCCATCTTAAAACTTGAGCCTTAATTCTAAGTTGTTCCAGCTTTGTATCCAGTTTTTCAACAGGAAGTGTAAATCTGTGAATATGTATTCTTGGAGTACATTGCAAAGCCTTATTATCATGTGCATGGGATTTTAAAGTTGTTTCCTTTTTCATCCATGATGAAGTATTCAGAGACTGGGTGCTAACACAAGAGCCATAATAAAGTTAGATTTATTTACATGCAAGTGCCAGGGTACAAGATTCAAGTTAATTCATACTGTTTTGCTGCATTAACTTCTTTCTATCCTCTTTATGAAGCAAGAGTATTTTTGGTTTTTTAGACTGGAAATTTACTTCTGTCTTTCAGCTGTAGATGGAACAAGGGACAAGCACTGCTTCACCTGTGCAGATGGAGCACTGCTGAAACAGTGCCATACCCCTCTCTGGTTATGTTAATGATTTGGGTTTTTGGAGCAATGGCTTTCACTATATCCACTCTGAATTTTCCTTTGGCTGTCCTCTTACACACTTCTCAATGAAAATGCTTGCATCTAAGTGAAATCCCATGGTAAATACTTAACAAACGCTGTGTAACCTGGTTCTGCAGATGACACTGCTGTGTTTAGTGGAGTGGCTGTGGAGCTGAGCTGGGGAAGCCCTGCTCTGCCATGGGACTCACTGGCCTCATTCTGGTCAGCAGTGGGTGTCTGTGGCAGGTCAAGGAACTGGCCTTCCCTGAGTGCTTCCTTGCCTTTCATTTTTCTTCTTGTATCCCCATGTAAAGAGGGCACAACACTGATCAAAGTGATGCCTCCCACTTAAGGGAGTTAAAGGTGGATTTTTGTGTGGAAAGGAGGCTTCAATGCATGGGAAGTTTAGATGCTATGGGGCAAGCTGGGCCTTGCTGTCCTCAGTCATTGCTGTAGGAAATGCTGTACTTCAGCAGGCTGATGTGAGATGTGGCAATCGAAAATCCTGGTGCCCTGTGATCTGTGAAATAGGCTGGGCTCGTGGGTCAATTTGCAGTACAAGTGGTTGCTGCCTGGTTATTGCAAACAAAGTTAAGCTTGGAAGATTTTGGGCTGAACTTCTGAAATCTGTCTGGCTTGCTACCAAAGGATGCCACCACCATTAGATGGTTCCTTAGCCACAAGATGTTTTATTGTTATTGTCAATGCTGTAGTTTAAAACAGTGCTACAAAATGCTGCTATATTTATGTGAAACAGTCCAATATTTCTTTACAGTTGAGGTATTCTGTTTTATTTCATGTATCTTTATAGTCTGTCCATTTAGAGTGGTATTTGTAGAATACCATACATATGTAGAATGTATTTATAGAAACTTTTTTTACTGTCTATTACGGCATGGCAGTAGCCTGATAAAGCTCTAGTTGGGCTGTGTCCCTTCTAATTTTCTCCCTGCATAACCTCCTGATATCCTTGCATACATCCTGAGTTGCCTGCCCCAACTTCCAAAGGTCATAAGCTTTCCTTTTTACCCTGGATCCCAGCCAGAGCTCTCTGTTCAGCCAGGTCAGTGGTCTTCTCTGCTGACTTGTCTTTTGGCATTTCAGAACTGGCTGGGGCTGCAGGAGCACAAACAGGGCCAGAATCTTCCAACTTGTGTTTTGAATTTTCCAGATTGTGTTTCTTTAGAACTTGAATTAATGTGAGCAGTGAGAAAATGCAAAAGCTTTAGCATAATGATGTGTGGGTGTGGTGCCAGGAACTGTTATTTCCCTTGAGAATATTTGTCATTCTTTGAATAGGATCAGAAATAGATTTGAGTGCTTACTAGCTACTATGAGTTTTTCTTCTTGGTATTTATCTTATTCTTTTGTTAGGTGCTGTTCACCCTAATATTTCCTCCTCCTCCCAGTGCCTCTTACCCCTTCTGCATGTTTAGTCTCCAGCTTGTCCTGTCTTCCTTGTGGGTTATGACTTGTCTTGGCCAGGAACCAGGGAATTCCTGGAAGGGAAGTGGTGTCTGTTGCTGTTCCTCCTGCACCTTGCAGGGCCCTGAGCTTGGGACTGCACTCAGAGGCACTGGTAAAGATTCTTGACAGCTCTTCTTGCGTGTTTCTCATCTTCTCATGATGATTCTAACTTAAAAACAAAACCAAACAAAAAGGCCCCCAGGAGCAGCTCCTTACACTAAAAATAGGATATAGCCCCTGCCCCCCCATCCTTGCTGAGCACTGACTGAGCTGGTTCAGTTGAGAAACTTGCTGAAGAATGATGCCATAGTTAACACTGGCTTCAGCATCCCAAGAGCTGTGGAGGGGGCAGTGTCAGCTGGGAGTCTTTGTTGTAACCCCTGCAACCTTCTCATCACCTGGGCTTCCTTAGGTGCTGGTACCAGAAGGGGAATTTGAATCCCAATGTATTTTGATTGGAAGGAAAAAGGAGAGTAGCTGCTCTCAAATTATTTTAAATCTGCTTTAGAAATTTAAACTTAACTCATGTGTACACAGTTTAATCAGTATTCCAAGCAGAATTCTGTTGCATAGGCAGAGATATGCACATGGTGCCTCTTGAAACCTTGTAGGGTATTTGAGCCAACCCTGAGGCTCAGCAAACCTGGCCCAGGACCTGTGGGTTACCCAGCTCCTTCTGCTGCAGCCCCTGAAGCCCTGGTGGGGCTTGGAGCATCTCCATGGTGTGTGCAGGAGAAATGACACAGTTCCATGTGGTTATTGCCCACATTGGACATGCAATTTTTGGGTTGTGTGCTGATGGAGACAGGAAATATCTTCATCTGTACATCAGAATGAACCTGGCACAGCTTGGGTACCGCATAAGCAAAATTGAATCTCATCATCCATAGCTCATTTTTATTAACTTTGGTACTGATAGCAGCATATCATAAATGAGAACAGCATCTCATCTCAAGCCAGCTTTCTTTTCTGCTGCTCAGTTGATGGGATCTGGGTGGCAGCAGGCCACTAACTCAAGGCATAATTTTCCCTAATTCAGGAAGTACTGTCAATGGACACGTTTTTACTGGCCTTTTCTGTTTACATGGGCCTTGTTTCTTGCCTGTGGCAGGCTGCTCTAAGAATTTTCTTCAGTATTTGTACTTTCAGTGGTTCTTTCAACTTTTTTGTTTGCTTAGGTTTTTTATTATGAGGAAGGAATAGTCTTTGTACTTTATTTCTGGCAGGATTGTTAAATTGTGAGCTTAATTTTTTGCTGGTAGGGAGTTTATTGCTCTCTGCCATGGTAGAATTCCTTGTTCTTTTATATATCTCATTGGTTTTATTTCAGTGTCCCAAAGGAATTTAGAATATGCAGCAGTTAATCATGTCCTATTTTTCTATGCAATTATAATTTTGCAGCTTGTCAAATTTTTTTTTTTGGTGTGCATGTAGATTCCCAATACACTTTTTTGTTGGTATTTTGAGAGAGAGAGAGAGAGTGTGTGTGTGTGTGTGTGTGTGTGTATTTCCATTTGGCTGTAGGAATTTAGGAGACCTGTAAGAGGCTGGTTTGCATATCTGGAATTGGAATGATTCCTTGCATTAGTACAATTCGTTATCTGGAGAAAACCTGGAGTGCTGGTGACAACTGCTGTCCTGTGTGGACAGGATAATGTGCCTTTGTTCAGCACAGTTCTCTGTCTCTGCCCAGTAATTAGGAGATGGCAGAACACTTCCACAGCATGTTTATTTAAATGTGAAGGCTTGCAAGGATGGACAGACAGACCTCAGCACACAGGGCAGAGCTGCCGTACCCAGCAGATGCAGCCGTCTCCCGAGGAGCATGAGGATACCAGGAAATAAGCACAAATCCCTGAGAAAATGATGCTGTGTTTGAGGGGATGTGTGTTATCTCCTTTTATCAGCCTCTGAGCTGCTGTTGTTGTGCTCTCTACATGGGATTAGTACTAGTGGGATTAGTAATAACATACTATAACTAGGCAAGGGGAGGGGAGGTGCCACCTCCTGAAGCTGCAGAGTGCTTCCAGGAGCTGCTCTGATTGGGAAGAGCTCAGCTGTTCAGGCTATGTTTGGTGTGGGGATTTTATTGAGGACAGAAAGGACAGCTGTTGCCATTGACAGTTGTAATAAAAATCATAATAGGCACATTTTAAATGGCCAAGTGTTTGATCCTTCACCCTTTTCCTCTCCTGTGAGATGCTATATTTTGAATTTCTGCTTTCCCCAATGATTTGGGGAGGGGAGAGGTTGTTTCATAAGGCTTTGTTCTTGTCCCCTTTGCTCTTCACCTTGACCTTCTGGCAATTTCTTCAATTGACAGCTAAATCAATGGTAGCTGAGGCTATCATCTCTGCACAGATGATTTGTAAAAGTGTCTCTGTTCACTGCTAAACTTCTGCTTTTTGATCTTGCATATTGGCTTGTTTCTGTAAAATGCCCTACAAATGTCTTCTCAGAGCAAGTACAGTGTTACAGAAACGTCAGCATCTCATTTGGCTCAGGACCACACCAGACAAGTTATTCTGAATTTTCTCCATCTCTCCAGGGTGTTCACTTGTTCAGTCATTTTTCTGCTAACCTGTTCTGATTAATATATATTAAGTAAATCTGTCTTCTCGGTCCTAGTCATTGCTCTTGTTGGTCCAGCCAAAACACTTGTTCTAACCCACTTGTTCATGAAATTCCTTTCTAGAAATCCCCTGTAAACTTCACATCCAGTTATTGTATCTGATGGATACTTTTTGTCAGTGTTGAAAGCTATACACAGCTGTGACCCTCTCCATTTAGCATCACTTGCTGGGCTTGCTGAGGTCCCTTGTCACTTCTGCTGTGCTCCCTGCTTGTCAGATATTTCATGATGCATCTTTGTGTCTCCTTCTCCATGACTCCCTGTATGGTAATTTCTGCCCTCCCTGCTTTCATCTGCACAGGTCTCTGTCCTGTGTGCTAAGTCCCTCCTGAGGACCTGTGTGTGCTGTGCTGCTCGGTGAACTGGGCTGACAGACGTACAAATTGCTGACTATTCCCTGAACTGAGGTTCAGGAAGGTGTTTGGAAAATGCTTGGCATCTATATTTGCTGGCAGCACCCACAAAGCAATAATACTTGAAGTGGAAATCAGTCTGACTTCTTGGTACAACCTCTCCACTTGTAACTCCTGGCATGGATGGCTGAATCATCTTCGTCTAAATAGACAGTACTGTGAACAGATGGTAAATAATTTACGAAAAGTGAAGCTATGAGCAGGCCTGAGATTGAACTTTGTGTCATATCTTACTGTCATAGATGTAGGCTTGCAGCTCTGAATCACAGACTATACTCCATTTATAAGATGAATTTTAAATCATTCAAGAGTAAATGAGACAAAGCTGAATTTCTTGATTTAGGCTAATAACAGGCAATGATCCCCCAGAACAGAGGACTGTGAAGGGACTGAAAAGCATTGCCAGAAATTCATCTTCTGCCTCTCCCCACAAGCCCTGGTCTAAAGTAATGCCAAAGCCACTTGTCATTTTCACTTCAGCTGTTCCACTGACATGTTCAAACCCAGCACTGGATACTGTGTCACCAAGTTTCTTCATGTTTGAAAAAACAGCATTAATGGTGAATTCGGGAAGATACTGCAGGAGGAATAAATTCTGAATTTTAGCAGTAAGGGGCCATGTTGATAACTGTGTATTACCCCTGTAAGCATGAGGTAACTTTGGTAATAGCCCCCACTGTCCAGGATCTCAGCATCTGCCTCAAGAGACGAGTGCAGGGGTCTGCAGTCTGTAAATTACACAGCTCTTCCTGCTTGTACTAAGGGACTGAAAGTGCTAAGTGATGTTATTCCTGAGTTTATTACAGGTAAATGTGTAGTCATGTGTTTTTGGGTGGTGTGTGGTGTGTACACCCCCCATCCCCCCAGTTTACATAACACTGATTCTCTCTAAACTGTTTTAGGGGAAACACAGAGTACTAGGACTCGTTTGATATCATACATCACAAATTATCCTTCAGTCCTCATGTGATTGTTTTGAAAGCAGACCCGAGATAAAATGAAGGGCAGCCCTGGCAGTGAGCAGTGCATGTTTGTGGATACCCCACTGGAAGTTGCATTGTCTCAGTGCCATATTCCCCATGTGCAGAACTGGTACCAGCTCTTGTAGGGGGAAGGTGTTCGGAGCCAGCATAACACACCTTGGAGGAAAATGAAGGAAAGCAAAGTGGTGCTCCTGTCTTTTTGATCAGTCAAGTCTGTCCAGATGTTTTGTGTCTCCAACAGCAGTTTTAAGGTATTGGCTGGGAATAGCTGTCCAGTTGCTCCCTGCAGCAGCTGTCTGTCAGAGGGTGCCTGATCTCCTCTGTATAAAAGTGAGTGTGTGGTTGCTGAAGTCTGCAAGCTGGATATTGACTTTTATGGCTTGAAGTCATCACTGTTCCCTTGAATAATTCCCTGTTCTAGAAAAGACCATGAGTGACCTTTGGAAGATTCTGCCACTGCTTTTTTTCCTGATGCAGATCTTTTTTTCAGCTAAGATCTGATTTTTGGCAATGCCTATGGATTTGTTGACAAGGCTTAGTGGAACCATTGCTCCTAGCACAGCCTGCCAAGTCTAGCCACGCTTTGTATCAATACCTGCAGCTGCCCTGAGTGATTTGCTGACTTTGGGGCATATTTAAAATAGAGGGGGTGTAACCCCTTGAACAAGTGCTTTCTTATTTATATTTATATACAGCCACAGCACTCTAGAGAAAAAATAGCTGGTAATGTTTGCTAGGAGCAAATGCAGTCCAAATGGTATCTGACATACTGTAGTCAGTGTTTAGCTCTGAGATGTCATCACAGAAGGGAGTTTTATGGTGATTGATATGTGAAAAGTCTGAAATTCAGTTGTGGAGTATACATATTTTTTTTTTTAGGATTGTTTCATAAATATTTTTTGAACTTGAACTTTTTAATTAAAAAAAAAGATCTATGGTAAGACTGTTCCACACTAGTAACAGCAGTTCACTAATTGTGAAGACAGACATAGATTTCAGTTGAACTGATGAGTGGAAATTTTGTTTAGAAGTGATTATTTTGTTAAAGCAGTGAAATTGCAGGAGTTTTATCAAAGGAATGGGTAATTTTATTTTTTTTTTTCTCTTTAGTACAACTTGGATGCTTGTTCCTGCACAAATAGAGTGTAGTACTGCCAAATAAGTAGTTACATGACTCATTACAAGGATCCTTAATTTTCCTTATTAATTTTTTAGGAGTAATTTGTGAAATCTATTAAGCATGGTAGCCCCGATGAAAACAGTGTGATCTGAAAATCACAAAAATTCTCAGAATTATTTTTGAGATGAGTGCTATCCTGTGCTAAAAATACGTTGTGCTACTGCAATCATTTTGTAGCTGGATTCACTCCATCACACAAGCTCTTTATCTGAAATTGCTATAAGCCATAACATAAAGCTTTTTACTTGCTCACATCTAATTGAGGGAATATTTATTTGGTGCATATTAAATTCAAACTGGCCTACTTCTGAAGGAATATTTATTACTTTAAATCTCAGTGCTTTGAAGAGAGAAGTTTTAGAACAACTCTTATTCATATGACAAAGTTAATTAGAAGCTTGTATTTTAGTTCCTGTAATATTTGAAAGAGAGTAGTGTAGTGTTTGACAGATAGGTATAGTAAATCATGATTTGTTGACAAAATTAAACTATAAATGAAAATTTAACTTTTATTGTGCACATTTTGAAACAGTTTTCAGGATATGTATGGAACTCCACAGACAAATCTGGTGTGTTATAGCTCAGAACTTACAAGGCAGCCACGTCTATTCAGGCTTTTACAGCTTTTCATGCATTATGGATACATGGAAAATGGGGACATGTTCCCTGCTTGGCTTGGGGAAGCAGCGTGGCTAGAAATCCCAGTGTCTTTTTATAAACTCGTGGGTTTTGTGCATATGGAACAATGTCAAGAACCAAAGCTGTGTCTCAAATATTTGTTAAACACAAGCCAACCTGTTAGCTCTCTCTTTGGCCATAAAGTTATGCCTGTGATCCTTGAGCAGACCCTGTGGCACACGACCTGGCTTCTTGCATGGGGGATTTCCCAGATCTCTGCCATCACAGCCACTTGCCTCCTCCTCTGCAGCAGCAGTTCTGTGAGTGTATTTTGAGAGAAAGCCATCTTCCCATCAACTCTGCTCTCTTGCTGCTGATCAGGATCAAACTTCCAAGCCAGAAATCAGCAGTAATGAACAGCAATTACTGGGCAGACAGTTGTATTTATGTGCAGCACATGTTTAAAAATAGATGAGAGAAGTAGTTCATTGATAAGTTACATAACGTGGCAAAACTTTGATGTTGCACATCTTACACACTCGTGTTGTACTGAGCTCCTTGTGCCCTGGACAGGGCTGTGCTTAGGACTCAGAGCTCTTTGCTCTCTGATTGCAGCTGCCTTCCACCCAAGTAGGAGCTTTTAGCCCTAAGTGTGCTAAGCCCCAAACAGTGTACTTGGAATGCTGCTCATTCATGATGGAATGGGCTTGGATGGAGGATTGGTGCAGCTTATGTGAGGAGTTGAGTTTGGGATAGATCACTTGTTAATATTTTCCTAATTTATTCATTTATTTGCTTTGTGGTGTTTTTAAAAATGGCTAAAGTCTGAAATAGGTTCTTTGCTACTGTCGAAGTTCTGAAAAAGGAATTTTTTTCAGCAATCTGAATGGAGCTCAGGCTTCAGTGTGAAAACTCAAAGGGTTCTATTTTATCTAGGTGTGTCATATGTGTGCAGCTCTATGTATTTTGTCATGAAGATTTGTACTTCTCATTTCTGTGATGTGCACATCAAGTCTGAGGTGTTGTGAGGACCAGGCAAGTTACAGGGATGTGGTACCAGCTACCATCTTGGAATGGGGTGTTGTGTCTTTGAACCTGCCCAGGTGCTGCTGAGAAAATAGCAATACTTCCAGCTCCTTTTGTTCAAAATGAAATGAAAGCTCTTTCAGGGTATTTAAAAGTACAAAAATCAAAGACAGCTCTTGACCCACTCAGGAACTGACACAGGCCAAGGAAAAGAAGACTCTGAGGTAGTACCTGCTTAGACCATACCAAGTCTTGACCTTCTGTCAAAGAGCTCTGGAGTATCTGGTAGAGGCTCACCTTATGCTCTGCATGTCTCCTAAATTATTTAGAGGTTATTAATATGTGTTGAATGTACTTGAGACTGATTTTAAATATAAATGTAGCAATTCAAAATGCAGTGGGAAGTAGGATATGAAACCCAAGTGGAGGTTACAATACATGAAAGGCAGTTTGGGGTAGAAAGGGGTGCAACAAAAACACCAGGAAAACTGGACACATGAGAGTCTGTAGCAGTTTTTGTGCCAGCCTGTTTAAACATTTTATTCCTGGGATTTCTTGTGTATTTTTCTTCCTCTGGTTTGGTATTCTTGAATTTCACACTGCAGTGGTTCAGCTTGCATGCTACTAAAGCAGAGCCTCGCATCTTGCAATGAACCATCAAGAAGATTTTTCTAAAATGCTGAAAACCATATGCTTCCAGAAGTAGCCTATCACAAGTAACTGGAAGGTGAAAGCCATACAATATGTTCTGCATCTTTAACTATGTAATCACAGCAGAAATGGGTCTGCTGGTAAAACAGATATCCCAGTGACAAATTCAAGGAGCCATTGGGTTTTGCTATTTATTTTAAAGTCATAGTTGAATTCAGCCTCAGACTATTATGGAAAAGGGAGCAGTAATATGGCTCAGTGATCTCTGCAGGTGGGGAGAATAACTGAAAGTAGCCAGAGAAATGCACCAGCCTAAGCTGCTGAATAAGTGAAGGAAGAGTCACACTCTGAATACTCAACAATAACTGTTGTTAATAGCAGTATCAGTTTTTTGGCACAGGTTTTTATTTAGTTTATCAGAACAGGAGATGGATATCTCTTCTCTGAGTAAACATTGGCCATGACTAAATGGGAAGCAAACATGGGAAGAGTAGACCTACTGTGGAAGTATAGAAATAATGTTTGGTTGACAGGCTTAAGTGAAAATAACCCCACTGATACTCCTGAGAAAGTTACAGACTTCAGATGCTGAATGCATGGAGCTCACTGACCTTGTGCTTAAACTACTGACTATCTTTAGCCCTGTCAGTGGTTACAGCCAGCTGCCCTCCAGGTGGTTACATTTCAAGGAGGAAGTTGTCCTCAGCTCTTGTTATATCCTACTTGTTAAGGAACCTTGTTTTCACTTGGTTGGATCATGTGATGGCTGTTGTATGTCTGGGTCCTTAGAGTTAACTATGAAGTCAAAAGTTTCATAAATAAAAATAATAAAAAAAACGTATCTTGGTTCCAAATAAGCATCAGTCACTGCTAGAGACAGTATGGACTTAGAAATGTGGGTGTGTTCCTGGAGCAGTGTGAAGCAGAATGTGATTGGGGATTGAAGTCATGCAAGTGGAAGCTCTCAAATATTCTGCCAACAGTAGCTTGGATTTTTTAACATAATGTCACTTGCACAGAAGTTGCTTCTCCAAGTTACAGAAGGTATTTGAGGTGAAGGGAATGAGGGAACATTAGACTGGATGTTACACCAGTGCTATAGCATGCTGATTTTAACTTTTTAAAAAAAAAATTACGGGAAGATCTGCTCTGGGCATGGTTCAGACATTCCTTTGAGAAAACTGGGAGATTAGAAAGACCCTCAGTACAATGGCTTGCTGAGGATGGAACAGCACTGTTTCTCAAAATTGCCTCAGTCAGGGACTGGGGGTGTGTTTGCAGATGAACGCGAACTCAGGCTCTGCTTCCAGCAGCTGTGGCTGCACTCTGAGCTCTAACAGGTAGCTGTGGGCATGAGTTAACACAGTGGATTATTGGCTAAAGTGAGGAAATGCAGTTTGGCTGCACAGGCTCTGGTCCAGGCAAGCTTGGATCTGCCTGCAGAGGACTGTGAACAACCGGCGGGGAAGAGCAGACTTCCCTGCTGCTTCCTCATCTCCTTTTCTGACAACTGCTGCCTGTGCCGAGCACTGCGTGACAAAACTCAGCAACAACCCAGCAGGTCCTGCCAGGACAGCACACGGGGTTGTGCAAGAGAAAAAGCTCCAAAAGCTGCATCCTGGCACCTCTTAGGATTCAGAGTCAGTCTGCGCTAGGAACAGGCAGGTTGTGGGATCCTGACCCTCCTAGCAGTGTATGGAACTCCAGAAATCTTGCTGCCTTCAGTGGGATTATTTGTGATGTAAGGTAGTGTGTAACACAAGTAAGGGATATCACAATCTGTCGCCTTAAATTAGCAATCTGTTACAAAGACGAAATTAAAATTAAGGTCAAATTTTCTTTCTCCCATGCATGTATTTGGCTGATACACAAGTCACCAAGAGTTCTGTGTGCGACTCAAGATGCAATTTGGCCCTAAATTAATTTCATTAGTAAAGCTGAAGCTCAAACATGGTGTGAATGAGACATCTGCTAGTCTGCTGATTCATGTCTAAAGAGAAATGTCATAAAGGATTTTTAGAATGCAGTGCTTCATATGAGGCAGCTGCACTGACGCTGCAGATCAATCTGTTTCAAATGGAGTCTTAAACAATAAACCCTTCTGTGAACCTTTTTGCTGTGAATGTATGTCTTCAGAAATGCAGAGAAATTCATGTGTAACAGTGAAAACGAGGAATGCAATGAAAAAAACAAGGAAGATTCCCACTAATGTTGAACCATCAAGTAAATTGTCCCTGTCCCTGTAACCTAACTCCCATTAAATCCTCTCAGTGTTTTCTGCTTTCACCTCCTTGAAGAGGAGGGCTTCAGTTAGGTGTGGCAGAACACAATTGTAAAAAGTCATGTACTTTGGAAATATTAGCTTAAAATTACAGTCTCTTCTTGTTTTAGCTGACTAATCACAGAATGATTTGGGGTTGGAGGGGACCTCTGGAGATGCTAAATCAGGTCAGCCTAGAGCAGGTTGCAGAGGATCTCATCCAGGATTTTGCATATCCAGAGAAGAAGACTACACAATGTCTCTGGGCAGCCTGTTCCAGTGCTCTGATCTGCCTTTTCCATTCAATTTTGTTGTATCTATTTTGTATTGGTACTTTTTTCTTGTTGGAATTGTATTTGCTCCTACTGAATACTCACATAATCACAAACCTTCACTAATGGTGACAAAATGTTATTTATTTATGTTTATTTGTTTTTTATTGGCTTTTATAGCATCTGTTTCCTTTGGCATGTGATCTTCCCTGCTACTAAAACAGGGATTTCAAGAACGTGAGCTGAAACTGCAGTGAGGTTGCTTAAAACTCCCTTAATTTTTTTTTAATTTCATTTTTTTTTTGTGGGAGCCTGGGTGTGCAGGATGGCAGGGTAGGTAACATGCTCCCAGTGAGAATAAACAGTAGGAACACAAAAATGTCAGAGCAATAACAATCCTGTTTTCATGCAAATTTCCCAGGAGTAAGAGAGGCATATTGTAGATGACACATTAACAGGCTTGTCTTTAAATAGAATTTTTTTTCTAAGTCTTCCTGGGGGCACCAGTGACTGTTCAATCCAACATTAATGGATACATTCTCCTGATAGAATAACAAGGATTTGGAGACTGAAAGAGACACTAAACTTGCCTCCTGCCAGATTTTGTACCACTCTGGTTTTGGATTGAGGACTTGCTGTCTCATAGCAAGGGAAAATTCCCCCTCATGTCTGCAGTGCCAGTGACCTCTTCCAGAAGGACTTGTGTGTACATTTGGGAGATTGTGAGTTACTGGAGCAGGAGGAGCAGCTGCTCCCACTGATTTGAATTAGGGGATGTACATTCCAGCAGCTGAGGATGGGAAGTGTCTCCTGAACATCTCTCTGGGATGGAAAGGCTAAAGAGCCTGCACATTAAAGCAGCTGTAGAACCCACAGGTACTGACCACTGGATCAGTTCTGCTCCATCCTGCAGCAGCCTCATGGCTCCCAGGAGTTCATCCAGCAATGGAAGTGAAAAGCAAATGCAATTTTGGCCTTAGTTTGAAGAGTAATGTGTATTTCCTCTCCTCCTTCCCAAAGGAAGTTTCCCTCTTGCCCCATATGATAAGTTAAATAATTTAGCTCTCTTTTCCAGAATGTATCACCATTTATCTAGTCATCTCTCTTTTTCTGGCCTTGCTTTCTTTTTCTACCTTTCAAAATGGGGAAATTAGAAGGGTGTCTCTTCACTAACTGAAGAGGGCACTGCAAATCAGTTTGGGCACTAAAACTTGCCCTTTCACTCATCTCTTGTTTCCTCAGTGCTGTCATTGCAAAGCCCCGTTCAGACGTGTGCTCTGTGATCTGACTGTGGGAAGGCTGCATGGAACAGCATTTTGGCATCAGCAGGGTTTCACTGGTTGTGATGATTTGGCACAATTTCCATCTGTGTTATGCATGATTTCCAGGTCTCTTTGTGTCAGAGGGACAAGATGTGTTTTGTATTTTGACAGCTGTCTGTTGTTTGTGTTTTAATTTACTTACTGGGATGAAGTCATCAGCTTGTCTGGATGAAGGTGGCAATAGCCAGCATATCCATAGATTGCTACAGTAGTGTTCCAGGGACATGAAATATTTCAAGCCTATTAAATATGTTTTCTGCCTTTCCAGGTTAGGTCTTTTGTTGGTTACTTTCCACTGAAGCTCTTCTATTCTGCTTAGTTTAAATACTCATTTTAGCAGAACCTGGAAATTGAGTTCTTTCCTCTTCTTCGTTTTCTGCCCGTGGCAAATTATCCAAGCACCAGACAATTGAGCCTTTTTCTGATCCAATGAATATTTAAATATTTTATGCAAATATTTGCTATATATTATTTGAGAACAAGTGAGCAAACAAGAATATCTCCATATGCTGATGCCTAGTATAGTTTACTGTAGTGGGGGAACAGGAGCTTCAGCACATGCTTTTGCAAGTACTTGTTAGGCAGAATGAGTAGCTTTCGTGTGTGGCTGCCCTTGGAATACCCTGTAGCTCTGTAGTAGGGACATTTGGTGAGTAGGAGATCCAGATCTGCCAGAAAGGAGGTTTCAACCTGCTTGTCTGCAGGTGAATGTTGTAATTACTTACCTAAATTTAAGTTCATACACAGTTTTCATTCTGTAAAACTTTATTTTTGGGTTTTTTTAGATTCTTAGAGGGAGGAGGAGTGATGTGTTTTTTTTTGTACTGAAAAGGATCATTTTGGATCTCAGCTTATGCTACAACAGTCACCTATAATTCTGAGGCTGCCCTTCTACAGAAGCCTGGAATAGCAGGGAAGTGCTAACACAAATCCCCATAAGATTGAAATGCTCCAATACACTGCAAGTACTCATTTTTAAGAACATGAAAATTAGAATGAACCATGTATGATAATTTAAAATATATTGCTTATTTCATGATTTGGCATCTCTGAAATGCTAGAGCAATCTGTACAGGGTCATATGCCATTTCAGCCATTGATTTCTTTGCCATAACCCCCTTCTCTCTGAACTAAAAGTGGCAAGAGGAAATAAAAGCAACTAAATGAAAAGGGAGTGGCTAATCTTTTTTCTGTTGTTCTATATTCATAGCTGATGTGAAAGTAATAATTAATTAACGTTACCTGCTCTATCTTCCAGTATGTAGGTGTGTTTAAATGTCAGTCTCCTGTCATGCAGCCACCTCTGGCTATTACTGAACTGTTAACTTAGAGTGAATAAAATGCTTCTGAGGAAAAAACAGAGCAAAGTTCTTGTGTCTGTGTGATTTTGTTTACCTTGTTCCTTCACAAACTGAGAAACCTGGTGAGAGAGAGTGCATGGCACTGCCAAGGGCTCTGTGTCTTTGAAAATATCTTGGTTATGTAAGAAGGTTGCTTGTCTGTGTTGCTAATCACAGTTATTCTTCATTGAATGATAGGGTAGAGCCTTCTGATATTTTTCACTCCAGTCTTGGACTTGCAGGATTGAAACCCATTATTTTACTGTTTGCTAATTCTTGCTCTTAATGGTAAGCAATAGCAAAGGCTTTTTTCAGCAATTAAGCACAAATCTCTGTGAACACACAAGGCTGGCAATCCCCTTGCTAGCAGTGCTGCAGCAAACAATAAAATATACCAGTAAGAATATTAGTGTTTCTGCATTTCCATGGAATTCAACTCAGTGGCTCAGACTCATCACTCACTGAAGGAAGCTGCTGATACAGTTTGTGGTATCTCCTGTTGTATAAAAAAAGACCTGAAGAAAACTTGTTCTTCTGAAGACCAGTTACTTATCTTGGCTGAACCTAACAGCAATTCTGATTTATTCTGCCAAGATGAGGGTGGGAAAAAGAGGGCACAACAAAAACTCTTCCCAAAACAAGTATCTAATTTAGTAGATTTGTTTAAGCTGAAAGAGACATCAGAGCTGGCAAGTTTTGAAACACTGTCTTTTCCAGCTTAATGAAGCATTTTCTTTTAAAGCTAATTATTCCCCAATCCCAAGTTAAAACCAGAATACCAATAACACACTTGTACGGAGCTGGAACAGCTGCCATGATCAAGGACTGGGGATTTTTTCCTTTGTTTTCTCTTCAGACCATCCTCCAGAAGGGTAACCCAGAACATTCAAACACATTAAGAAGCAAGACTTTCCAATAAGTAGTCAATTATGTGTTGATAAACCATGTTAGTTCTTCAGGGGATAATCAGGAGGGTTTATCTATAGAAGTAGGAAGTATTGGATTTCTGTTTTCAGCTCTTTTTCTGGCTCTCCAGTATAGTTGTTTGACCTTAATGAGTTAAGTCAAAGGAGAACTTTTAATAACCTGACAAAAGTCAAGAACTTCTGAGCATCTCTAAAGGTGGAGCAACTTAGACTCAAGTGGTAGAGCTGCTTCATTTAAATGAAAAAGAAAAACTTTTTTTTCTTTTTTTGGATTAACAAAAATCTGAAGAATTTTTAGGTCAATGCTTTTAGGAAAACTTGTTTTGCACAGTTTTGCTAGTAAATTTTAAGAACAGTTCACTGAGACTGCTTTAGAATGCCTTTAGCACTCAGTTTTGAGATATATTAATATTCAGCAGTATATGATATAATCTCAAAAAGTAATTGATAAAATGGCTCTGCAAATAAGAAAGCTTAATTTTCCCATCTCTGCTAAAAGCCTTGAAGCTGTTGTTGCCTGAAATCTATGTCAGTGTGGGAATTGGGCTATGAACAATCTAGTGACACAGAGCAAGAGCAGGGTATTTCACACTGCAGCTCGGTTTAGCCCTAGCTTTGTATCACCATTTCATAGTCTGGTGCCTCAGAAACACCTTCCTAGAGCAGCAGTGAGTTCTGAAGCTCCCAGGTTTGCTGCTTTGCCTTTTTTAATTCCTGCCTTACTATTTTGAGAGACCTCCATCCGCCGGCAGAAAGCGCCTGGGTTTGTGCTTTGGAGGTCGGTGTGCTCTAAGGAGGGGGAAAGCTGCTTGCTGAGCAGCCTGGGGCACCTTTGAGGTGAAGATTTCAGCTTGTGCACCAGGCAGGATCCTGAGCTAAACGTGGCACTTCACATGGAAAGCTTTGCACAGTCTGCAGCACAGCCAGCTCCCAGGGCAAGGCTGCTTCCAGTTTCTAATTTCTCCCTGAGCCAGCAGCTTTAGGAGGTTTGTGCCACTGATTGCAAGTGCTCTGTGCTGCTGGTTAAATTAGCCCAGGAAACCATGGCACTGAGGGGAGTTTTTGGAGGGAATTTCAACATAAATTTAACATTAGGCATAAATTTATGTTTGAGCAAGCCAAGCTTCTGCTGGAGCGATTGCACAGGATGTGCTCAGCGGACAGTCTTTGAGCAGCTTTGTGCAGCTGGTAAGTCACACTCTCCCCAAACTGGGGGATGAAGTAGTGCCTTTGTGGGAGAGCAGAGTTTATAACCCAGTAGGTGCAATTTAAAAAGATCTGAGGGAGACATGGCAGATGTATGGAGAACTTATGTCCAAGTAAGGTCAGCTCTGTTTAGATGACCTGGTATATTTGTGTTTTGAAATGTCTTTTTGAGAAGTAGCAGTCTTTAAAGGAAGAGCAAAGCCTTGCCAAACAACATGCTGTTTGATTTTACATCAAACTTTTAAGACAGGATAATATTCACTCCAGGGAGGAAGAACAGCTAAATAAACATGCAAAAACTTAAAAGGTACTGAGGTTTGGAGTAATCAGTGTGCAGTGTCCAGTGATGCCTACTGAAGTTTACTAAAACAGCTCTGTGAATTTAACAGTGGAATTTAACCTCTACTGTAATTACAGGGTTTTGTAGAGGCAGTTGCCTCTAACAGGTTTGTTTCAAAGTTTGTGGGGTGGGTGGAGGGATTACAGGTGACCTCACCCCTGGTAAGTCACAGCTGGGACTAATAAAGATAGGTGTGATGAAAGGGGTGGGTTGGCTGCTCAAGGAGGACCCTGAGGAAGAGAACCTGGAAGAAGAGAGCCTTGAGGAGGTAGAGGAGCTTGAAGGAGATGAAAGATCCAGAGAGATGCAAAGAATGAAACCAGGAGGAGAGTTACTGCTGGTAGAAGAGCTTCTGTGAGGTCAGTTTGGGTCTGATGGAGTTGGAGCCTGCAGTCAGAGTTGAGCGAGGTAAGGGCTGTGTTCAGAGTCTGCAAATTAATCTTTGCAGTCATAGTCCTGCAGGAAATAACCAGCAGTCAGTCTGAGCTGGACCCTGCAGCAGGAGCTTGCTGTAGTCAGAGTCAGGATGGCCAAGCTGTAGAGGAGAATAAACCAGGGCCCTTTTCTAGTTGTTAAATATCTGTGTTTTGGCTCATTCCTACCACAATGAGAGGTCTACTGCAACAAAAGTTTGTTGAGGCTGTGTTGTTGGGGTTTTTTTCAGTGCCCTGTGACTCTGCCCTTTCTAAGTCATCAGCCTTAACCCTCAGCCAATATTGCTGAACATTTTCAGCAAGTCCCTCAGGTCTTTCCCTTCTCCACTGCTTTGATGACCTGAACTGAGCACTTACATAACTGCATGATGTGGTCCTCTGTGCTTCCTCCCTCTAGCAGCTTCACCTATTACCTTTGCTTCTAAAGTAGAGTAGCAGCTCCTTGAGAGGGCACCAGAGCATCTCTGTGGCTGTGCAAGACTGAGCCTGGTGGATTTCTGGTCATGGTCAGGACCTTGGAGCTGTGATCTATTTTTTTAAGAATGTGATTTATTCCCTAGTGAAATCACTAACAGGAAAAAGAAACCCATGATGGAATGAAAAGAAGTGACAAAGAATTAGAAAAATACTTCTAGGAGAGCAACAGATGATCCTTCTGTGGTTTTCCTTGCCAATTTAATATTTCATGGTAGACAGTTTGGGGGCTTTTCCCCTTAATGCAAAACTCTTGGCAGCCATATAATGAAGTGTTAATTTTAATTATGTTTTTTGGTTTCCTTAAAATGTTAATGTAGGGTTAGCCTGTTGGGTATTTTTTTTTGTGTGTTGGTGAGTTTCTTTTCTAATTCATATGCAACCTAACTTATGCTGTGAGGCATTCTCAAGTATAAGGAACCTTCCCCTCTCATCACTGGTACATCCTTGATTACTGCCTTAGGTCTCTGGCTAAGTAAGAGCCAGAGTTGGTTTTGCTTCTCTCCTGTTGTCCATCTGATCAGTGCCCCTCTCTGCAGTCAGGGGGAAGGCCTGGAGTGCCAGCAGCCAGTTGTGAGCAGCACGGAGCAAAGCTTTCCATCTTCTTTGGGATGAATCAACAGTAGGGATCCGACACACTTCTCTTCTCCCTGCACCCCCTATGTACAACTAATTTTCTGCTGGTTCTGTCTTCAGTTTTATTTACCACATGGTGCTGTGGCTTCTTTCTAGTCATGGAGAAAAGTTTGGGCCACCCTTGGTGTTGGAATTGTTGCACATCCTCCTGGGAAGCCCCTGGCATGGTGTTTATGATTCCACACCACACTTTTCCTGTGTGTTAGAGCAGAGCAATTCATAGGAGATGAGCAGGACAGAGGAAAGTGTAGGAAGGAGGCTGTTTCAGGGCTTAATGTCCTACTGTGGTTTGAGTCCTTTGTACTGGTTATTCCAATTTTTGTGATATTTAATCAGAAACCTGTGGCACTGCTTCCCTGAAGCCCTGGTTCCTGGAGATACAGGATTATATGAGAAGCCTGTCTGGGTTTTTTCTATTCATGTGTGAGTTGTTTGCCTGTTAGTGGAGGCAGAATCCTTGGTCCTAAGAGAAAAACTTAAAAAATGTCACCCAAAGGAAGATTAAAAAAACTAATGTAGTATTTCTATACAAAATACACAAGGAAAAAATCCCTCTGCAACTCTTTAGCTGTTTGTGAACAGTCTGGGCTATGGTGCACTCTGGGAGGTGAGTGGAGAAGACCTTGGAGAGCTGTATCTTGTCTTGCTTTACCCCTTTTCTGAGAAGAAAGAGGATGAGGGAGAAATAACAAAGAAGTCTTTGAGGGGGAATTGTTCTTGAGGAGGATATTGTAGATATCTTAGAAAGAACAATCCTCTGCAAACAGCTGCTGCTCCTCTTTTAATTTTTAAGTAGCTTTAAAATCAGGAACTTGATAGTGGGGAGAGCAGCATCTTTGCCTACTTCTAGCTCAGAAATGAATATTTAGTCGTGTAGAAAGGGTTTATGAAAGCAGATTCCCTTTGCAAAGATGATTGTCACAGTAGCTTAAATTGTCTGCCAAGCATCATAATGGAGTTTTACTACTGTAGGAAAACAAAAGCAAAAGATAAGCTTAACTCAGTGAAACAAAAGAGAACAGAGGAGGGAGAACAGCAAAGAGCCTCGATGATGACAGGAGAGCACAGCGATTTTCCTGCTAGTAACAACTCAAAAGGGGCTCCTAAAATTAGGTTAATACCCTGAACAGCTGCAGGGGCTGTAATGGGGCTAAGATAGTGCAGTAACTGGTTTGTGGGCTCCAGAACAAGGCCACCCTCCTGTTCTCCAGGGAAGGGCTCTGAAGGAGAATCATCTAAGGCCACATGCCCATCCAAAAGTTTTATTGGGCGGAGAAGGAAAGAAATTGCCAAGTGGGAGGAATTGTGAAGTGGTTGTCTTGATGCCCAAGACAATTGCTGACAATTTTTTGCGATCCTTGTTCCTCTGGTGAAACACTTGGATAATCTTGCCCTTCTCCTGCTTTCAGTTGTACTCAAGGCATGACTTAGGCTGAAAGATGATTTGAGAGCTGGTGCCTGGGTAAGGCAATGGGAAATATCTGCCTTTGAGTTAAGGACTTATGAGGCAGTGGCACTGTCAGGAAGCCAGAGCTCACTGTCAGCCTTAAAATGTCACGTATAGTTTCTGCCTAGCCCTTGCAGTCTCTGGCTTCCTATTTTGCTTGCATTCCCAAAATTGTTTATAAATATTCATTATTGAATGTGAAATGAAGGAGTGAATCTCAACCAGGTGAATAGTTCCTAGCTTGTAAGACATACTGTCTTACTGGGATGTGGCAAGCAATCTCAGTTCCCAGAAATCCAGCTCTGATCCTGCATATGCTAAGACATTTAGGCTTCCTGTAGTGAGTATTTGTGAGTCTAGACTTAAACAAAGGACATGAATCTGTGTATTCCAGTGTTATATTGAAATATGGAAAGACTTGCCAGGACTGTACTGCAATTCTTCATGAAACACCCTGAGAGCTTCACTTCGCCTATGAAAATGGAAAAGAATATATAGTACAAAGCCCTAAAACAGCTTCACCATGCTACTTCTCCTTTTTAAATGTTGTGTTTGTGGTGGGGTTTTTGTTGTTGCTTTATTTTAATATTTGCATATTTTAACATATGTATTGAAAGTAACTACTAGCAGAATGGCAAGTGTGTGACAGATGTTCACCCTGAGCTCTCCTACCCCTGGAGTCAGTGATGATGCTGCAGATAAGGGGACTGGCTGGTCTCACCTAGTGTTTAGACTTGCAGAATTCCTTTTTCTCTTTCCTTGCAAACGGATCCCTGGCATGCACTGCAGAGCAGTCGTGGTTAGCCTGCTGACTCTGCCATTGCTGTGTGAAGGACAGAGAGAGAACAGTTGGTCAGGTGGCTCCTCGATGCAGGAAGAGCTGCAGGGCCTGAGTGGCCCAGGCTGCTTTTGGGAGACTTGTGTGAGCAGCTTTACTTTGGCCATTTGTCATTCATGTACCTTTTCAGTGTGACTTCATAACCAGCTGATACCAGTACTGCAGTTACTGTGCCTTGCTAGGAATTTGACAGGTATCCGTCAAATTTGCTCTCCAGTAGGCTAATATACTTTGGAGATAAAGGAGAGGCAATTTTTACAGATATTGACATCAGTGTCTTGCTGTGGATCAGGGTCTTGTTTGGGTTTGGACGCAAACCTGGCTAGATAATGGTCATGAGAGTGATGAGAGGTTACTTATCAGTGGGTTTTTTCCAGAAGTGTATGGGATATTGTACTGAGCATGGCTCAGAAAAGGTCTGCCCTGGCACCCGTTCAGTTGAATATTTCTGTTTCCATAATGACTCGGATGAAGCAGAAGGGAGTGTCCTTATTGAGCTTGCAGATGATGTGATGCTGGGCTGGGCTGTAAATACATCACATAAATAATCCTTAAAAAAATGGATATGATTCATTGAAGAAAAATGTAGAACAATGGCTTGGATTTGTGCAGAAGGCTTGCAGAAAAAGATCTGGAGCTGTGGTGTGTCACAAGCTGGACATGAGTCAGCAATGCCATTATTGCGAGAGCACTTTGCACAGAAATCAAAACTCCTTGTTGTGAGAAGCAGCCATCACGTCATTGGGCTGTGCTGCCTGCAGGTACCTGGTGTCATCCTGCTGCTTCGAGCTGTTCCTGAGACCCATGGGAATTCTCTCTGTGTGGTTTGGGGCACTGAGTTTCAAGGGAAAAGGTGGAGTGACAGAGTGGGCTTGACTTGAGGCTGGTTACCCTGAAGCCGGTTGCGATAATAGACTTCAGGAGAGAAATCTGTTCTCTCTATTCCTGGTGCAAGAAACTTAAATTCAATCAAGTGGAAAAGCTAAACAGTAAGGCTGGGAGGATTTGGGAGGACAGTTTGAGAGGCCATGGGGTCTGTTTGACAGCCTTTAGCAGCAGGCAGGTGGGGTCTGTTTAGGTTTATGGAGAGCTTTGGTGCTTTGTTTCCTCTGGATTACAGTGGCTGTTCCAGCCATGCTAAGTCCTGGCCTTTCTGTGAAGGAAAGGCACCATCAGCAGCTGTGGCTGTGTTGTGAACCCCAGACAAGTGCTGACTTAGCCTTAGCCATCAAGGAGGATGCTGCAATCATGAGGCAAACCGAGGCTAGGGGGAATGTGCTCTATTTATCCATACTTCTTTACAGCCCCAATACCAACAGTTGTGTGGAAAGGCTTTATAAAATCCCCATGTCTGTTTGCTCCTGCTGTTGCACATATCCAGGGATGTCATGGTGAGTCTGTGTGCTGGGGGTTATATTTACATCTATGGTTTCTGTGAGGGTCAGTCAGCTTTTGTCTTGAGAACTTAGCACGGCTGGGATTGGTGCTACAAAGCTGTAGGGGGCTCTTCTGTGTGCAGGAAATGCAGACAGGAGTCAATCACAGACCTGCTCAGAGCATGGTTTGCTGCCTTTCTCATGTGGAGGCAGTGCATGTTCCTTCTGCTGCTGCCTCCTCTCCCCTTGTGTTGGCACCATGTGATGTTTACAGGCCCCCATAGTGACCCCAGTCAATGAAATGAGCTAAACTAAACACAGTCATTAAAGAAAACTGTTATTTTGCTGAAGGCTTTTTTTGGCTTAAATGTGGTTCTCCACTTGAACCCACAGACAGCTGCACTAGCCCAAGTGGATTTTTTGAGCAGGGAGAGGAATGAATGGAATGGGAGAGCTTGGAGAATGCCTGAACTTTTACTTGTGCCAGGAAAGCATGCCTTGCTACAGCCCAAAGGCTCCCACACCCAGAACAAATGGCCCAAATCCAACTGCTTTGGAATCTGTGGACTTCAGGTGTGCCCCAGAGGCTGTGTGTACCATGCAGGTGTAGTGTCTGTCAAGTAGCAAGCATGTAATTTGAATTCTGTTGCCTATGTAAGCATTAAATTGCATGCTGTTAGAGTTTTGAAAGAAGGTATTTAAAGCCATCTAAACTTTAATAAAAACAAGATTTCAATTATTCTTGTAATGAGAAGGATGGAAGTTTTCTAGTTTATCTAGAAAAAGCCCTGTTCTTTAATGAACCTCCATAATTAGAAATGCACTAGCCTATAACTGAATTTCTAATGAATAATCTATAGATTTAGCAGATTCTGTCTTTTTTTTCCACTTGTCCTTTATAAAAAGTTCCCAGTAAGCTGCATATTTCCCACTGTGCAACTCCTAGAGCATGCTACTGTCTTGCCATATGGTTGCTTTCCTCTAGCAATTAATAGGATTGCAAAGGCCCCTGAATCTTTGGGGGCTGTGTAGTTGCTTGTGGTCTTGTCAGAACATGCAGCATTTCGAAAGGCAATTTCTCACATTTATGTCCACTGAATAACAAGTTGCCTAAAAAAACAGCATAGTAGAACTTAAACAGAGCAATGTGGTTTATACAATTGAAAAAAAAAAAAAAGAGCAAATAAACCAAAGCAGAGTTGCTGCATCATTTCAAGTTTCTCAGGTCACATTCAAGAACTAGTTTTTATGGCTGGATGCATGTTGCATGGATGCATGTAATCAGTTTCTTGGCAGGTGTATTTACAAGGGCATTGTTTACAGTCATTTTTTCCCTGCATTATTTAAAAATTAATATGACCCCAAACAAGTACACTTGAAGAAATCAACTAACATTTGTAGAGATGTAATAAGGGATGGAGGAGAAAGATTATGGGAACAATAGTCAGAGGTCCCTATTTAAAAAAGGAAAAAAGGATTGCATACCACTGTACTGAAGTTGCACCTTTAACCCAGCTACATGAGTACTGAAGTGTTTGAAGAATATTTTAGATCCTTTCCACACAGGGTTTTCTTCAGAGATGAAAACTACAGGCACCTTTTAAGAACAATCTTTGTCTGAATTATCTCTTCCTTGTGCTTCAGGAGCCTACTTACATGACATTTGAAAGTGGCTATGCATGATTTCCCTTTCCTCATCACTCTTGTTGTGCACCACAGCAGGAGCAGCTCTGCTCTGAGAGCCCCACAGCATTTCAGGTGTTGGAGCTGCTCTGTGGTGGAGCATCACCAATGCTGCAATCCCCAGCCTGCTGGGATTTTGTTTTGTAGGGATATCCAGGAAGTGTCTGCCAGGTGGCTCTGACCAAGGCTCAGCGAAAGAGGTCTTGTGTTCTTGTGCAGCATGGGCTGCTCTTGAGGAAGGAGGTGTCCCAAGGGTGAAAATAGGACTCGGTTGCTTTAATGGAAATCCAACCTGTTCATGGCTTTTGGGCAACTCTGAATAAGCCTCTTGCTTTAGAACTATTTACTGTAAACTTGTGGCAGATGGAATGTGTCCCCTTCTGCATATATTACTGTGCCTAGTTAAAAGGAACCTTTTGCTGCATGTTTCTAAGATATTGTTAAGGATCTCTTTTTGGGCAGAGCTTAGTCCTGCCTGGGGGAGTGCGATGTGGCAAAGATGTAAAGCATCTTCTGCACAGAAATCTGTCCAGCACTGGGACACTATGGGTTAACAAAGGAACACTCTGAAGAAGTCACGAGGTGTTTCAGTGCATCAATATTAAGGTGATTTGAGGGCTTGTTTACCTGCCCAGCCTTCAGGAGATTGTTCAAACCTCATTTTTTTCAGTATATCAGGAAAGGGAGGCAGAGAGAGGATGATGGCAACTAATCCTCTTGTGGTGCTGGAGATGATGACTTTATAAAACCTGTTAGGTTGCAGTGGGTCTGCCTGGAAACTGGCTTAGGACAAGAGATTACAGGGCTTGAAGTGGCTATCAGATGTGGAGCTGCAATGCACTGCCAGTGGGTCTCGCCTCAGCTCCTGCTGAAGGTCAAGGCAGCCTGCCTGCTTTGTGTGCAAACCTTGATTCCAGGATACCTCCTGAGCCCCTTGGGGAAAACTTCTCCCCACACCTCCAGCTTCTCTCTGAAAGGTCAGCAGCATCTGTATTTTTTCCCTTCTTCCTCCACCACCCCTGCACCCTGGAATGGAAACAGGAGTGTGTCACATTCAGCTGTGCCCTGTGATCATCAGGTAGTTTTGAGCAGATGCAAAGGATGCCAGGTAAATTTCTCTCTGCAAACCTGTTGAATCTACATGGGAACATTTGGCCAGGGATTTTATTACAGCAAATATAGCTGCCACTCTGTTGTTGCTGTTAAAGATGCTTATATGATCTGACAATGTTAATGAGTGGGTAACATCAGCTGAGTCTAAAAAGCTCAGGAAGAATCTATTAAATTTCATGGTTCTGGACACATTTTGCCTTTTTAGCTACCCTGATGAGGAAAGAAAGTGATTTATTGTGGAATAACGCAAATGAATTTGCAGCAGTGGATCAGTTGATCCTTTCCCATTAAACTTCTTCAGAAAATACCTGGGCTGGAAGTAACTGGAATGCTGTGGTACTTCAAGAAAAGTTGATGTGTTTATAATTATATCTGTTGCAAGAATATAAAGCAGCAACTGAGTGAATAGGAGCTGTACTTTTATTTTGGGCTTTTTGGCATGTGAGTGGTGGGGAGGTGTCAGCCCCCTTCTATGGTGGCTAATTACATTTCCCACATGACATTTCTCTCTCCTTGACATATCCCATCATTCGCATCAGTGGTGATTGTCACCAGCCCCCCTGGCATCTCCTGTGCTTGCTTGAAATATGAAGCCATTTGTTTAGGGAAAAAAATCCCAGGGTTTTTTTCCGCTGTCCTAATTTTCTCACCAACTTAGTTGAGATATTCTGTGAAGGTTTTATTCTCATAAATAAGCTTATTCTCCTGATAGGCTTTTTACAGTTGTCTCAGCCCAGTTAAGTACCTTGGTTTCCACGTGTTTTTTACCTGCAAGAGGAGTGTTTGACATGGTATTTAACAGAACAGGAAAACATATTTATATTCCACACTTAATAGAATACAGCTGTTCTGTGCATTGAGTCTGAGCTGGTGAAGCTTTGTTTAAGAAGGCATTCTCTGCATGTCTGAGTGTCCAAACAGAAATATTCTGTGTACATAATGTATTAAAAAATGACACCAGCTTCTTGTCTTCTGGAGGACAAGAAGTGTTTTATCATTTTAAAGGCCACTCAAGGAAATGAAACAATACAGTTGTAGTGATTTATTTATGTTGCTGCTGTTGTACCAATACCCCATTTAAATGATCTTATTCCAGAACAAGAATCCACATTGGAGGAAACAGCAATTGCAGTAGCTATTCCAGGATCTGCTTTAACAGAAATGGATGCAGTGCAGCTTCTTGGGAAGATGCTGAGCTTTTGGTCTGGTACAGGGTAGTCCTTCTGCCTAGTCTTCTTCAAGTAAAGTCTCATAGGAATGGGATCAATGCTTTGACTTGGACGAGAGTGCTGCCTACTTTCTGTGACTTCAGCTGAACATTGCTAAAAACTGCTCAAAATCTCTGACTTTGTTTCTATTAATGAAAATCATTTCCCTATGATGTTGCCAAACTATGTTGAAAAGTTGTTTCCCCTTTACTTAGGCACTGCTGTGCCAGCAGATGTCCAGTTTCTGCCTCTCTAATTGCCTTTTAAACTCTTCTTCATTAACTAACTCCCACCTTCTTAAATATTCTAGGATATGTGAATCTTCATAGTTTTTTTGGTTTTTTTTTTTACCTTAGAAGTCAGGACTGAACCCTGGCCAAGCAATTGAACATTAGATTTAGATTTGGGAAAGGGTTCCCTGTACTCCTTACAAAATTGCATTTAATGGTTACATGTGAGCTGGAAAAGGGGACAGGGAACATTGCAGAATTATTCAGGTTGAGATTGAGGAGCAGTGGGAGCATTGTCAGGGATATCTGGAGGGCAGGAGCGTGGTGGATGCAGTACAGGGCAGTCAGCACAGGAAGAATTAGAGCCAAGGCTGAGCCTTGCTGGCTCCTGATTTCGCAGGAGTCTCGTGGTGACACAAGACTTGGACATTAAGGGGAGCTGCTCAGTCCACGTGGCAGTGAATTCTTGATGACAATTATTGATTCAGGTCTCAGAAACTGGCATATATATTGAATTTTAGAGGTGATATGTTGGGCTATTGGAGAGGAGCAGTTTTGGCACGTCTCTGACAAGTGGACTCAGTCATAAGACCTGCAATTGCAAGACATTAGGCTTGAATGGATCTAACTGGCTGGGGCAATTAGGGTGGTGCTCTTCTGGCAGGTGTGTTTGTCTGAGTAGATTAGAGGTTAGAAAAGGGAAAAAAAAAAGCAGAACTTTAAACCATTCAAGCCTTTGTCCCTTGCCAAAGGCACTGCTGAAAAATAGAGTCAAGTAAGATGAGGGAATGTCTCATATATGCGTGTATGCATGTATATATGTATAAAATACATATAAATATTTTTATTTTGGGGGATGGCAGAGGGAGTTTGAAAGGTTGTTACTACTGTTAGCACATAACACATCTCATCTCTTGAATTTGTAAATTGATACCAGGTGACCTCCCATATATCTCTGAAGGTCTTGCTCTTGAAAGAATCTGTCAAGCTTCTTCTTTTGTACTTAAGTGTAAGATGTGTGACATGCTGCATATCCATCTTGAGCTTTTTTATTCCTAGTTAAACAGAAATGTTCCAAATGTGCTCTTAGTCTGTCTGACCTTGGGCTCATGTTCCCAAAGGATCTATGCAGCTGATCAAAACTCTGCTGGACTTACACAGTGGTAAGTGCCTGATGCTGTATCAGGGCAGTATATACTTTGAACATATTCTAAAAGTGCGTTACAGTTAGCCTGGAATGTTGCAAACAAGTTCCAGGATAGCAGAGTTGCCCTGGCTGTGATAAATTGGTGGCCTCAGGGACTTAAGATTTAGGTAATGAAAAACTCTGTTGTTGCCTCCCGCTGTTTCCTCAACTGGCATTGAGTGCAAAATCCTTCAAGACTTTGAGGAGGAGCCTGGGAAGTCTGGTAGGTGGAAAGGCAGAAGGGTTGGAGGTATGGAGGGAACCCCAGCTGCACTTGCAGTCTGTGGCATTTTACATAATAAGGCACAGCACTGAAATACCATTCAGCTGCCATGTGGTAAACTTTGAGGTGTAACAATGGTTTGGGGAATCCTGCTCCTGTTGGTCTAAATCTGTAGATTCAGTTGGGGTTATTCTGTTTCAAAATTGTGCAGTTTAGAAAAAACTGTGGTCTGCTCTTCTATTTCTTTAGAGCTTTGCATATCAGAGCACTTTAGGATAAATCACGTCCTTGTTGAAGTCAATGGCAAAGCTCATGCCTCTTTTGATGGTGTCAGGTTTTATCCATCACAAATTGCTGAACATTTTAGAATTCAGTCAGTTGTAATCAAAACATAAATGCAAATTGGTATCATCTCATAATGTAGCAAATACAGGGGGAGTATCTTTCTCGTGGTGGTGTGAAAGACACATCTGTGCGTATTTTTAATGCACCTATGCTGTGATGAACAGATTTAGATCCTATGTCATTATGATCCCAGGGGAGAGACATTTCATTGTCATTGACTGATTGCTTCTGCTCAGTTCTCATTCTTTCATCATAAGGAGTCTAGGGAGGATGATGGACAAGGCAGAAAAAATTATGTAGCTGTTTGCTGTGATTTCAGGTGCTGGTGACCTTCTCTCCACCACTGGGCTGTGAGATGCACAGTGAACAGTGAGAGGCTATGGGGTTTCATTCCTTGAGAGAATGGAGAAGTACCTGTGCATTATCTTGGGAGTTAACTGTGATCATAAAATTACTGAGTGTTGATTCCAGTCCTGTGTGGATCTCCTTAAATCCGCTGTTGTACTGGATAGGGTTTGAAATAGTTTCTCAAAATATTTGAGGTAATTTCTTAAAACATAAGGAATATTTTCAGCTTAATCTGATTTTTCACAATGCTTTACAGAGAAAAACTTCACAGAACATGATGTGCTTGTGGTGGGATTTAGGTTCTTTACTTGCTACAATCAGTCAATTCACTAATTAAACTCTTCTTGAACCTTTAGGATAATGATAACTTAAACAGAACTGCTATTTTAAAACTCAGCCTTTAAAAACATTGAGGGGGAAGACTACCTCTTCCAAGTTATCTGAGTCAGCGTGGGAACCTTTGTTATCCGTGATTCATTTTAGGGAATGCAGCTTGTGAATCAGAAATGGGGCTAGGGTGTTAAAGAGGGGGGGGAAGTAGCCTATTTTATCTTCCAAGCAAGAATTTTGACTTGAAAGCTAGTTCTTTTCTCTGCTTGCCTGCTAATATAATGGGATATAGCAGTGGAGGAGAAGTATGAAAAAGCTAGTTGGCAGAGTTGTGGGCAAGTTGGACAGTGATGAGATAGTTTTGGAAATGGTTGTGTGAAGTTGCATAAGAAAATGGGATCAGCCTGTTCCTTCAGCAAGAACCAGTGTGCCTGGATGGGTTGTGAGGAGGAGTGCAGGTGGGGTGTGCAGGCACTTTTGGATAAAATGAGCTATATATTTGTGGTCTGTTATTTAGGAAGCTTTGATTAACAGCTCTCCGTGAGGTTTCACAGTCTGCTCAGCATTTCTGTCACCAAGTATTGTGGGAATGAGGAGAATGTTCCTGCTGTTAAGGCAGTCATAAAAGAATGTGTAAAGTAAGTATTTCTGGTTACATGGTGAGTCTCCTCACCTGGGGTTTCGAATTAAAATTTCTCCATGAATGTGTATAGTGGTCAAAGCAGAGACATCTGTAAGACTTTCTCAAAAGAGCTAATACATCGTGCTGACACCTGTTACAGTGTGACATGAGATTCCTTTTAGGCTCTTATCACCATGACTAGAGGTGTTCCCTTCCTTTGTAGTGGCATTTGGAAGCTAACCAGGAGATAGGAGCTTATGTCTCATTTCTGTAATGTAAATTCCGAGTGCTGCTGGGGGGCTTTTAATAGTTAACTGCTTCCATGTCAACTTACTGGGCTGCAGGGTGTCCCTTAGGTAAACACAAATTATCCTAATAATAAATTTAAAAAATATTTCATAGGAGCCTACCTACATCAGCAGGATGGAGAGTGGGGAGGAGGAGAAAAAGGAAGGCAGTGGGGTTTTGGCTGGGCTTCTAATAAAACTTGTATAATTAAATATGTACCAAATAAGAGCAGCATCTAATGAGAGTGTATGAGCAGAATGACAATGGAGGCTATGTTCTTCAAGCTTAAAACCAGCCATGAGGGCAGTAAACATACCTGGTATTAGGTAGCCAGATAAGAGAAAGTTTAAGACTTAATAAAAATGAGCAATGTTCTTTCTTCAGGAACACAGAAAAGATTCCTGTAGCATTGTATCATGTCCTTTCTTTGTCCTTAATCAGCTGCAGCAGAGGCTTGGAGTTCAATACATATTGACTTAAAGCATAGGCTGAAGTCTGAACTACTTGCGTTTCAAAACTTCGATTGTCAGGCGCAGCATACTAATCTTGGTTAAGTTATCTGTTCTTTTAAAGGTTTTTCTGCAGTGTAGTCACACTTTTAATTCTAACATATTAAACTTTGAGCTGTTTAAAAATCCATGCATCCTTAGCACTGAGCAGCTTGTTGGAAGAGCGAGCGTGTAACTTATTACAGAACTCAGATTGCCTTGGGAGCAGCATTGCCTGTGTCCATTAATCTCAGTAACATTATATACACATAATATATTGATAAAATGTTAATGACCTAACTTAATGCCAATAAGAGCTGGAAATGAGGGTGTAGGAGTTCAAAGTGTAGCACTCTTTAGCCTTCAGTCATTCTGGTTGGTTTATTTGTTTGCTTACTGATTAGGTTTTTAAAATGTCTTGCTTCCTCCCTGCATTGCCACCACACCGTCCACAAAAGCACAGGTTGTGCCCAGATTCTAAACTAACTCTTCACACATCAGAGGATGAGAAATGTCCTCAGACTGGCCACTGCACAAACGTTTTGCTGTTCAGCTCTCCTTTGCCATCTTGTGCAGTTCTGTAGGCACCTTCTGTGCTCCTTGCACCAGAGCCTCAGCCAAGAGCTGGCGCCTGCCCAGCCCTGCCTGGCACCTGAGCTGAGCTGTCTCCTGACATGCCAATCACTTCGTGCTGACTTCAAAGGCAGCTGCTGGAGTAACAGGCCTGCCACTGTGAGGAGGAGCTCACCAAGTGGAACGGTCTGGTTTGGAGCCTCTCACAGTATCTGTGCTGACAATCAGTAAAACCAGCAGCAAATGCTTCTTGGTTGCTGCTGAGCCGAGCTTTGCTGCTGGTGCTGCCACAGCACGGGGAAACCTGATGGATTTCTGTAGCTGGAATGCTGGGGAAAATGCAGCCTTAGTAAGGAATGAAGGCTTCCAAGTATTTCAATTAAAACTTAAATCTGAACTCTGCGACACATCGAATGGACAGAGGAGAAACAGAGCAACAAAAATCAATATAAAAAATAGTTCATGCTAATGACATTTAACAGCCCTGGCCTGCAGTGTGTGATTATCTGGGGAGGATGCTAGTGTGTTGGCTATTGAAGGCTTACATAAAGTGTGAAGTGAAGAATGTCTGCTGGAGGGCATCAGTATAAATCTTGTAATATATTTTGACTTTTCCCCCTCCTAATTAAACCAAGTGAAGCTTAAGGTGGTCCTCATAGGATATTTCTTGAGAAGAGGGAAAAATAAACTCAGTCTAGTCTCTATGTTGGAGGTTAATTCTAATAAATCAGAAAGCAAAGATCTTGTAATAGGAAAGTATTTTCTGCACTCACCCAATTAAATGTTTGAAGCTGGATAATGGAATAATTGTAGTTAGTCAATTGCTACAAAGTCATAATAGCTTCAGTACAACTAAGACTCCAAGGCAGTAAAATGCCAGTGGTAAAATAATAAAACCATTATTTCAATAATAATCTCAAGTTAATTAGAATAAGGCAGTGCAACGTATTTTAATATTAGACAAAAACAATTAGCATAGTACTTAGTAACAACAATATCCTTATTATCTGAAAGACAAAATAGGATTAATACAGTAGTAAAGCATTGAAATCATATGTCAACAAAGGAACACAGAGGAAAAATTACTTTTTAAATAGCCCAAGCCCCAGCACAAGTAATGGAAACTTCCACATCCCAGGAAAGGAAAATTTGATTGTAGCAGATGTATGGATGAGTTTCTTAATACAAATATGGTCTTTTCCCTGTGCCAAATGTTTATCTGTGTGGCTTCTTCACAAAAAGTCTTGAATATGTTCTGGTAATTCCTCCCTCTTCTTATTCCTAACAAGACAGAGACATGATATATTCCCACATGCCTGCCTGAGTACAAAATAACTAAAAGTTAAGGCTAGAGGGATTATTTAAATTATGATTTGACCTCCTGCAAAGCACAGACCAGAGAATTCTGCCCTGTTACTCCCATGTTATCAGGCTGACATTTGAAGCACATGTGTGTTGTAGGTGCCCCAAGTTCCAGCACCGTTTTACAGCTTGTGTCAGTGACCCTGTCACTTCTCAGTAGGGCAAAAAACTGCAGTAGATTTTGTTGCAGTTGCCCTGGTGGAGATCTGGAAGGCTTAGAAAACATTAAGCATTTAAACCAAGCCTCATCCTATGGCTGTAGCCAGCCTTCCATGGGGATATGTGAACGCAGGCTTTCTCCTTACAGGGAACAGTCAAGAACAAAATGCTGATTTTTGTTCTTAAAGTCTTTTTAGTTGCTTTCAAGATGATCCACTGAATGTTATGGCCCTTTGATTTTGGTGCTTTTGGGTCATCATTACATGTTCAGGTTTTGAGGTGGAGCAGACACTCTTGCTCAGCCTCACCTGCACTGTTACTCCTGGGAAAAATTAACTACTCCTCCAAGAGGAAAAAACTGGTTCAAGTCCTCTAAGCTTCACTATCTTGCTGCCTCTGGGCTGACTTGGAAATGGTGACCTAAATGGGAAAAGTGCAGAGTTGTGGTGTGGAGAAGGGATGGGCTTAGGGAAGTGAGAACAGGCAGCTCTTGGAGCCTCCTCACTGTCCAATAGATCAAGAGTGATGAATGCCAGTGAAGTTCTTCGGAAAATAAGTTCTTACTTGAAAACCTTGATCATTTTGCTTTCTGTGTGTATTTTATTCAGAAATACATATGCTTGTGTTCTGGTGGACTCCTCGTTAGTACTGGTAGAATAAACGCTCTTCTTTAGAAGAAACTTGTCTGTTCAGAGAAATACCAAGAATTTCTGCACAGCCACCAATATCTGCATTCTAATATCTGCCACACTGCAATAATATTTTGTAATTTAGGCCCAAGGACATAAATTCAGAAACTGCAGTATAGTCAATAAATTAAAAAATTGCTTGGTGTGGATAATTATGGCTCTGATCTTGCATTACATTTTAACCTACACGAGACCCTGCTGACTTGACAATGTTAGTTACTTCCTTTTCTTGTTATGCATATTACACTGCTTTGGTCTGGCACAGTGGCCAAAAAGAAGTTCATGGGTCTGTTCCACTGTGTCTAGTCCTATTTTACAGTGCACCTGCTTGATAACCACTCTATTTTACAGTACAGCTATTTGATAACCAGTAACTAGTTTGTATTCTTGCAAAAATCCAGGAGGTGCACTACAGGAGGAAATGCTCTCAAAGCATAACTTCAGTTTGTTAGAATTGGCTGCTAGCATTTTCTTCCTCTTTGTTATCAGTTAAATTTTTGCTGTGAGTTGTGTATTCCCCTTGGGTTTTATCATTGGAGTAATGCCTGACATTTTGCTGGGGAGCACAGGGCGGGGAAGGTTCGCAGACTTCCCTGTTTTCAGTTCAGTTTCAGTTCAGTTTTTGGCAGCTTCCGGTTTAATCTAGATAAAAGAAGAATCCTAATGAGATGTGTCCTATAATTAATTCGTAGCATTTTGCCTCTTGTTAATTATAATCTGCTGTCTGGGGAAAAGGTAAGAGAGGGCAAAGTCTGACATAGAATAAAGCATTTGAAAGAATCAAAATATATAAGGTAATTTCCACAAACCTATCTCAAAGAAAGAGGCATCTCCCAAAGGCCCTTTACACCATGGGAAAGCTCCTATTTTCTGCAACATCCCAATGTCTGTGTGTTGTTTGAGATTTTCATGATGCTGTCAGCTGCTGCAGACATATGGCTCCAATTGATTTGTCCTGACAATAACAGTTACCAGCACTCATTTCTCCACACCAAGAATGAGGCACATCTGTTATAAATTTGTTGACTGCATAGGACCAGTAAAGACCTATCTGAAGAACACCCCTTTTTTTTTGTCTTGTCCTTCTCCCACCCTCCCTGCCCCCTCTGAAGCCTGGTTGTGGCCTGCTGTCCAAGACTGGCTATTTAAAGGTCATTTTCATGCAATGGTGTATATCATGAGCATTGATTTTTATCAAGAATATATTGCTGTGAATAAATGATTTCTAACCACACTTTCTCATTCTGGAATTCTTAGTTGTACAGAAAGGATTTTGGAGTCTGGTTTGGTTTCTACTGAGATGGTGATTTTGCCCCCTATTTTCCATTTCAGGGTATAGGTGATTATTTTAGTGTGTACTTTTGTCTTTGAATGCCTGAAAATACTTGTTTTATTTTGAGTCTAGGCTAGAAGATTCCTGCAAACTATAGTGGGAGCTAATAGAAGTGAAAGAAAGGCATAATCTTCTGCAGTATGGCAAATATACATAGAAATGCTTCTCCAGGATCATGTTACTCCTCTGCCACCCAAACCCTTTGCTTTGTGTACATCTTCTCTGGGTCTCTTCTGTGGTTGAATGCCTGGGTGCACATTCTCACTAGTGCAGCCTGTGAAAGTCTTTTATCACCTTGGGTTTAACTTTGAAGGACAAATTGGTGCGACTGCCTGGATGGAATATTCCACTGGCGCTCAGGTCTGATCCTGCATTTTAATTCTGGTTTGACTGATGGCCATCAGATGATACCAGGTAATGATTTGTCTTCTCTGCACCTCTGTTTTTCCCGTGCTGTCTTTGCAAAATGCTGTCTCACACATTGTGCAGGACTGTGTAAGACCAAGTTTTACCCAGCTGGGAGAACTCCATGATGTGGTGGGAGCAAGTGACTTTCCACTGCAGGCTCTAATGTGTTCCTGTTGGTCTCATTCCCCAGAATCAGAAAATACAAATATCTAGCAGGTTTGGGAAGTTTATCTCTATTGGCACTGCAAGCAAGACATTGCTGCCTTCCAGGTAGAATGATGGGCAGGCACTGCAGGTGTTGTGCTTCCTCTCTGACTGGCACAACTCAGCTGAGGGTGATTTCTGCTCCTTTGCTCTGCCCTTCACCTGCCCTGGGGGTGGCTGTAATAACACAGAGCAATAATATCTCCTTGTTACCTGCCCTTCAGCAGGAGGAATGTGCACCTTGGCTTAGGACCTTTACCCTTAGACTATGCAAGGATGCAAGTTTTTGCTTTACAGGGATATGTGAGGCTTAATGAAGTTTAGTTTTGACTTTTCTTTGAGTTTGCATAAAAATGATAAAGTTTCCTTTCCTGCTTCTCATTCAATAGCACAAGCTGGGATTCATAATACTGCAAGGGAAATATTAATTTTAAAGAAAAATCCTTTTCCTCCATTTTAAATTAAATTTAAAATGAAGAAAGACATCTCTATTCCTCCCATGGTAATCTTTCTTTTGTTTTTAATACAACGTATTATAACGTCATAAATAGAAATGTAATCTTATTAAAAGGCGTGCAGCAAGTGCTACTTTATTAAAATTTTTTTTAAAATAATCATTTACCAAGTTGAAATATTAATGTAGCTGGCTGGAAATTGCAGGTTTTTACTAGGGCATAGTCATTCCTTTAAAAAGCAAATTAAAGTAGATATATTTTCAAGAAGTGAAATTTCCGATAGTGACAGCTTTTTATTAGCATATTCTGGCACCACTATATATTTTTAATTTTTTTTCTTAAAGCGCTAATATTTATTCAAATGTAAAGTAAAAAAAAAATTTCTGCCCCCTCTTCCCCCTGTATTCTGCATTGTCTGTAAGTGGAGTACAGACAAAGTTATCTGAAATCTCAATTTGAGTGTCACTTGGCTTTTGCATAGTACAAATAAACTTACATCAACCCAGGGCCCTTGCCTGCAAATGACAAAGTGTGTGTAACACCTTCTCACTTACCTAATTCTAAGGGGCAGAAATGCAGAGTCTGCTCAATATCTCAGCTGCCTTGGACCTCAGTGGCAATTAAGAACTTGCAGCTCTTTCAAGGATTTCTTCTTTCCTGACTTGATATATTCCTTACTGTGACCTCAGAAGCACCTTTTTCCTTTCCTTACCTATACTGAAAATAATGAATAGTTATTGATTACATGTTGCTTAATGGGATCTAATAAATTTACACTTAAAATAAAATTCTTCAGTGGAGTGTTTCCAGCTAAATCAGGGCCTAGTTCCTTTGCATTAACACCACTTTGCTACAGCAGAGTGGCTAAAATTGGCAAAAGCAGCCTCCTGCTCCATGGCTTTTTTTTTTTTTTTTTCTGTTATTGTAGTGTTTAGACTTAAAAAGTGGGGTCCTGGTAAGAAAATGATCAGTGCAAGTCATGACTGGTCCCTGGCCCCATGTGCACCAGTCCAAGTGGTGTTTTTGTTGCTGCTTGGTTTGCCCTGTGTTTGGGTGCCCTCTCCCTTGCCCTGTCCCCAGGGTGCCCTGGCAGAGCTGCTCTGCAGTCCTGGCTCGCTGTCACTGCCCTTCAGCTCCAGCTGCCTGGAGCCAGGGGAGGCTGCTGTGTTCCTGTCCCTAAACCTTGCCTTTTTGTGAGCAGTGCCATCCTCCAGCTGCCCTGAGCTGCCACCTGAATGTGGTCTGCAGGCCAGACCAGCCTGTGTCTGAGAATTTTGTGTTCTTTCTGTGTAGCATCCCTCAGAAATGGTCCTGCTGCTCCATTTCCCCACCACACAGCTCCCAGGATTCTGTCCCTCAGCAGGGTCTTTGCTGGGCTTGTATCTGTTTAGAAAGCTGATGGGATGACTTGTTTCCAAGCCTGTCTCTTTGAGGCTGGGACTGGTTTTTCTCTATTCCACCAACCTCCTTCACCTTCCCTGTGGCTCAGTCATGTCCCTGATTCCTGCTCCCTGAGGCTGGCTTTGGGCCCTTGCTGCTGTTCAGTTTGGAAGCCTCAGCCTCTCTGCCTCTTCTCTGTGTATGCTGGGCTTTCTGGGGGGAAAATGAGGATTGTTTGTAGGGGTTTTTTTGGGTTTTTTGTGTGTGTGTATTCAGTGATTGTTTTGGGCTTCCAAAATCCTGCCATAGTCCTATCTTAATAGGATGACTTGAGCCATCTCAGTTGGAAGCAAAGGTTCCTGCAGTTTCTTGGTATTTCAGCAGATCTGCCTAAATTAGCTTATCTCACATTTGTCTTTTATTTCCCATCAGAGCAGTGCAGTTAACAGAGGGATACAGTCCACGTGAGCTAAGATGATCTTTGTATATGCTGTGTTAGGATGGATCATATCAGTTGCCAAGTGTGCTCTACATCAATCTCTACATTCCTGCACCTTTAAATCCAGTCACATTCAGTAGATGATATTTTCTAATCATTGTTACCTTTTTTCATAGCTATTTCAAGTCCTGTGTTCAAATGGGATTTGGTTGTCAGTTGGCAAGTAGCTTGGGTCTGTGGATGCCTCTTTGTAATACATCAGTTTGTTCATCAGAGAAAATTACAATGTCAGGAGTCCTCTTCCTCCCCCTCCCTGAAATTTTGAAGCATGTTTTGCAGAAGTCATGAAAGGATTTAAATCCAAAGCTGAAAAGCCTGACTGGAACTGATTGCTTTGAGCTTCTTGTTTACAAAATATGAATTGGGGGTTAAAAAAAGAAAGACAAGAAGAGGTTTTCTTATGAATAGACTTACTTCTGATTGCTCTAGAAAAGACTGTGGTGTGTATGGAGAATGTAAAAAAGAATAGCAATAAAAGTCTATTTAATGGTAAGCAGCTTTTTTTGAGAAAAACTCATTTTTGATCGTCTGTGCAGTATTGATAGAAGTTCTCTGTAGTTGTAAGATGCAGCTTTGCTGATCCCTGTCATGGATGGAAGGAGGAGAGTTGTCACAGAGCAAACACTGATATGTTGTCAATATTTAATGCATTTTTTATTTTAAAAGTAATTTCCTTATTAAAATGTATTTTTAAATTGCTTAGGGTAAGAGAGGATATCTGTTTTGATATGAATATCTCCTTTTTGTTGACAAACTAGAACACAGAATATCACCATGAAGAAATCTTTTTAAGTATTGTATAAAAGGGTGAATCTGTTTTTCAACGCTGACACCGGCTATCTGGGAGATGGAATATTCTTACAGTCCACAGTGAAAGCATAAAAGAAGCATAAAATACAGAAATAACAACTGTGGAACACATGTGCGCTCTTTGGAATTAACTCACCCAGGGGGAGTTATTTTTTTTTGAGTAATTAAACTTTCTGTGGGTATTGAGGACCATTCTGGGGCTTTCTGAGTCAAGTGGGGACTAAGTACAAAGCTGTATTGTAATTAAATAGCCAAGCAATCTGCTTGGCAAGTGAGAAACCTGCAGCATTCAACAACCTTGTTTCCTGCAGGTGGGCTGAAGTCTTCGTGAGGATTCTTATGATCCTTACAAAAACAATTATATTTGTCAGGCTGCGGGCTGTACACCAGATTGCTCTGGCCTTTCAAGGCACAGTGCTTTTGTTGTGTTTTTCAGTAATTTAAGTGCTCGCAATAACTGTGGGATTAGTAGCACTGGAGGTGGGAGTGTTGCAGTGGGAAGGGGGCAAAGTTCTGTGCCTGAGCCTTCCTGGGAAGAGGTGCTGTGGGGGAAGCCAAAGGTTGGCCATGGAGTGTGCAGCTCTTGGCTGTTTTCCTGCCATGCCGGAGCTGAGGTGTCTCCTGCTGGTCTCTGAGGCTGGTCAGCAGTGCTGGGTGTGCCTCTGTCCTGCTGATGCTGTGTGTCCCTCTGTCCTGCTGATGCTGTGTGTGCCTCTGTCCTTGATGTGCTGTGTCCCTCTGTCCTGCTGATCCTGTGTGTCCCTCTGTCCTGCTGATCCTGTGTGTCCCTCTGTCCTGCTGATCCTGTGTGTCCCTCTGTCCTGCTGAT